>CAMXCT020001170.1:0-173004 GCA_947184155.2 Cladocopium goreaui | reverse complement strand
TCCCACGCCTGCCACGCAAAAGACGCGGAGACCAAGGGACGCCAGGGCGTACATCCGAGCCCTTGGCGGTGCACATTGTCCCACGCCTGCCACGCAAAAGACGCAGAGACCAAGGGACGCCAGGGCGTACATCCGACCCCTTGGCAATGCACATTGTCCCACGCCTGCCACGCAAAAGACGCGGAGACCAAGGGACGCCAGGGCGTACATCCGACCCCTTGGCGGCGCACATTGTCCCACGCCTGCCACGCAAAAGACGCGGAGACCAAGGGACACCAGGGCGTACATCCGAGCCCTTGGCAATGCACATTGTCCCACGCCTGCCACGCAAAAGACGCGGAGACCAAGGGACGCCAGGGCGTACATCCGACCCCTTGGCAGTGCACATTGTCCCACGCCTGCCACGCAAAAGAGGCGGAGACCAAGGGACGCCAGGGCGTACATCCGACCCCTTGGCGGTGCACATTGTCCCACGCCTGCCACGCAAAAGAGGCGGAGACCCAAGGGACGCCAGGGCGTACGTCCGACCCCTTGGCAGTGCACATTGTCCCACGCCTGCCACGCAAAAGAGGCGTACATCAAATAGTCCCACGCCTGCCACGCAAAAGAGGCGGAGACCCAAGGGACGCCAGGGCGTACATCCGACCCCTTGGCGGTGAACATTGTGCCACGCCTGCCACGCAAACGAGGCGGAGACCCAAGGGACGCCAGGGCGTACATCCGACCCCTTGGCAGTGCACATTGTCCCACGCCTGCCACGCAAAAGCGGCGTGTATGAGTGAGTGAGTGTGAGTGAGTGAGTGAGAGTGAGTGAGTGTGTGTGTGAGTGAGTGAGTGAGTGAGTGAGTGAGTGAGAGTGAGTGCGTGTGTGTGTGTGAGTGAGTGAGTGAGTGAGTGAGTGAGAGTGAGTGCGTGTGTGTGTGAGTGAGTGAGTGAGTGAGTGAGAGTGAGTGCGTGTGTGTGAGTGAGTGAGTGAGTGAGTGAGAGTGAGTGCGTGCGTGTGTGTGTGTGAGTGAGTGAGTGTGAGTGAGTGAGTGAGAGTGAGTGATGGAGGGAGGGAGGGAGGGAGGACGGGAAGGAAGGAAGGAGGACGAGGAGGAGGAGGAGCGGATACAGAACTAAAAACAAAAACCCCACACGTCAATGTGGGGAATTAAAAACATGTTTGGAAAATTAGGTGGATCAGATTCTCGCAGGTAAGACAAGTCATAGTGCTAAATGCTGAAGAACCGGTCATAGAAGGAAATTGAACACAATTCACGCATGGACCTTTGCTGCGGCCACAGTTTCTTGCACACTTTCCAATTGCACGCGTCCTAAGCATATCGGTAGCTAAGATCCGTGAATGCGTGTTTCTATAGCCAGCCAGTTTCAGTGCTAACTGTAGCTCCGAATCCGCCAAAACACCAGCCTCACCGTTCATCATATGCTTCCGGATGTGAACAGCATCGTGGACCATCTGTGCGCAGCAAATTGGTCTGTCCTTCTGTCCAATTGGTCGCCCATGATCTGTGGAAAAACATGGAAAAATCGTGAAAAATCGTGAAAAAAACGTGATCTTCTTTCTGAGGTCCCTAAGGCACAATCTTAAACTCAAAGCCAGCGCACCGCTTCCCAGCCTGGGTATCGACCTGAAAGGTTGCGGGTGCCGATCTGATGCGGAACTCATTCACTGAAAGCTTCAGATTTCGGTATCTGTGCTGCCTTTTCTCTTGGGAATTTTCCATGGTTACAAACTCCACCTTTCCCACCCGAAAATGGTGAACCTTCCGGATCCGGTTTTGCTCGAACTTGAGTAAATCCGTGGACCTCAATGGGGCGACTGGACGACCGGGGAATCTTTTCCACCCACTAACAACTGGGAATTGGCCTAATGGATCCTTATGGCAAGAAGCACTTCAACAAGTCATGTTCATGTACAGTAGTCCAAAGTCAGATCTCTGATAAATTGGGTTCCGCCACGATTGAACAGATTTAGTTTTTGCGTGGTTAACAGGTATCCAAGAATCTGTAGCCACGCTTTTTAACATACTCTGGGAAGCTATGCGCTAATGAGTCCAGCTATATGGGTTTGGTGACCACGACTTGAGACCAGCTGATCAAGCGGATGAAGACACAGATGGTGGTTACTGGAGCATTTAGCGACAGGCTGACAAGAACACATGGTGTTCCATCTGCCAACAGCTGTGATGCAAATGGGGCTTTCCATAAATGGAGGTACCCCCAAATGGATGGTTTATAATGGAAAATCTATCTATAAATGGATAATTGGGTGGTACCCCAATTTTGGAAAACTTCAAATATGCACGTTTAAAACCAATACTCAACTGTTGGAGGTACGCATCGTCAAATTCATCCAATATATTCATTGAATGTATGGGTTTGTCCAATGTATGGGTTTGTCTAAAATGGGGTACTCCCAAACTTGATGGCAATCGGTTAATCATGATTAATCATCATTTTCCTAATTAAAATAGCAATTTGGGCGGGATACACCGTTTCTATCCATTGGCGAATCTGTGTTATAATGATTATTATATAATATAATTGGGGAACTCATAATTCTCACAGTAATCAATGGGAATTCCAGGATCCTAAAATGGAGGTACTGTACCATATAAGGCCATATTTTGCTGGGATATTCCCTTACATAGGCCTTACATAGGCCTTATATATGGTAGGTACCTCCAATTTAGGTTCCTGAAATGGCCATTGAAATAACGAAGTGACATAAATTCATCGACATATCTACAGGTGATGTGGTGATTTTTTTTGCCCCCCAAAGCCTAAGCAGGACACTGTAACTCATCCAACGTCACCAGCTCTTCGTCCCTTGGCCAAACTAAAAACAGTGCCGTGGGGGCCGACTCAACAGGAAGGATACCTCACTGGTGAATTCTTAGAAATGCTTAATAGTTGTTAATAATTAGTGGTTAATAATGTTGGTTAATAATATTGATTATTGTTGGTTAATAATGGTCAATACCCTCTGGCAAACTAACATAACTATGGAAAGATCCACCATTTTTGATCAACTATAAATGGCAATTTTCAATAGCTTTTTGTATGTTTACCAGAGGGTAATGGGGAAGATGATGATAAACCGTGGCATTTTGGATTTTGGACTTCTAACATTATGCAAAATGACATGAATCCATCCCGGTGAGGTGACCCCCAATGTTTGACCTTGTTCAGTATCATTCAGTATCTATTTACATTGTACATCTTTGAATACCACAGTTCAGAAGCAGTATCTACTATTATCTACTATGTGAAATAAGAGCTAGACCATTTTTCTTCACCTAAGTTTTCATCAACCATCCCAACCATCCCGCTTGATGGTTCAGGTTGCGTACCCGGTGTACCCCACTGGGCCCTCATGCGGACGGCCCGGCAGGGAGCTTTCGAAGGCGATCTTTGGAGGAACCTGATCACTTGTATATTACCATATGTCGCACCATTATCATCCATATATATATATTGTGTATAAACTAGTATACTTTAATTATAGAGTATGGTTGATGTATATACTGGTCTTTATATATATATACAATTATATACAAAACAGATGTATACCGACATAGATACATAATTACATTGCATACATGTGCTGCTGGTGGATCTACCACTGATGCCTTTTACTAATGTCAATGGGCACAAGATGGGCGCCCTTTAAATGACCATTTGAATCGGGAAAAATGGACATGATATGATGATCAACCATGAAATTTGATGCTTTTCCATAATCTTTCAGACAATTTTCAGGGACCGGAGCATCCCACTTCGAGGTGCGAAAAAAACATCTTTGACCTAAACAAACCAGCCAAAATGGTAATATGTGGGACCTGAATTGTACGTGTTTTTTCTCCCAAATACCCCGGATTTTTTCATGATTTGGATCCCAAAAGTTCCAACCTTCACGACTGGAATGTCGGGACCCTCAAAGGCTTCCACTACCTGGACGTGGAGAGGTCTGAATTCTTGCTGCGAAGCGAAGCCCCACTCATTCTGAAGGAGAATAAGTATCAAATGTGTATTTGTGATGATTCATGATTACTGTATTTACGGATATTTATGAGATTTTGTGATCTTATTAATATATATTAATACATTTACTTGATGAAATGGAACCAGGTCCTCAATTTTCTGAAGGTGTAGGAAAATGCATATAAATAGACATTTTTTATATGTTTGTATAATGTTACATAGGTTCGATTCAACGTATAAACCCGGGAGATCTGTGACCTGCCACCATCCCCAGATGAAACTGTCACAGCCTGGCCCATGGTTTTCCCCTCGGAAATTTCAACATACGGTGGATGGTTGCGAAATCCGATAAACCACCATGTTTACCACCTATCAACTGGTGCAGGATTTCTTCCATCCACAGTATTTCAACATGGAACATCCGAAAGTCAAAATGTGGACCCGGACCGGTGGGATGCTTCACCATTGGGATCTGAAAATACCCATGGAGACCCGGACAGAAAATCCAGTCAATCACAATTTTCCCTGTCCAAAATAAGAAATTGCCGTAATTTGAGGTTTGAGGGTATCCCCATGTTCAGAGCCAGTCTTAACCAAAGTAAAAGCCAGTCTCTCAGCCACCTTCATAGGTTTAGACGTGTCCATCTCTATCCTTGCGAGTTGCAGTTTCATGTCCTCCGCAGTGCTGCCCACTACACCACTAAGAAGGGCTTAGAAAAAACCATCCATCATTGGGGTTGCCTTTCGGATTGCTTGGTTAAATCATGTAGAATCCGCATGTGACGAAACATATTTGGGAAAAAAGGATCCACTGGAATAGAAGTTGTGATGAATTGAGTTGTATAGCTGCAGTGAAAGTGGCCTCATTTTGCTAAGTTCAGAAATTCAAGTTCTTGTTTACATACATATATTTAAGTATATGTATATGTATACATTGCGACTCCAGATCCTTTCCAGTTCTTTGGGGAAAAACGATCTATTCGTGGAATCTGGCACAGGCCGCCGGTGACATGAAAATCATTCTCTATCGCGAACCAACCATTCACATCATATCCCCCATGTTGTTCTACCTCTAGATGCTTTTTCTGGCCCAATTTATAGAAAATAACTTTCTTTTTTGAATGTACATGGGGATATGAACACCTTCCAAGAAAATAAAAGACCTGTTTCCCTACGCAATGCCCTCCAGCCCTCCAGCCTTGGAGAGGTCCCCACAGACCCCCGGGATCCCCCGGGATCCCCCGGGTCCTGGTTCTCTCGCTTCAGACTTGACACTTGGTCATTGAGACGCCTGAAATGTGCCTCCACATCGGTCAAGGTTTGCCTTGGCCAGCTATGACTGTTTGATATGTTTTGATAGTGATTCTTTGAGGAACAGCATGATATATGTATATACAGTACATATATCTATACTTATAGTGCATATATATATATATACAATTCCGCAATTTGTTCAACATGCCCATCACTGGCAGCATCCGTTTGTCACCACAGAATGCTTATGTTGTGCCGCAGATTAAAAGGGAAACTGGCATTGTCATTCATTGTTGAATTCGACCAGTTCAAGAACAAGCATTGCAAGTTTTTGAAAACGGAGCACCTGTGACAAAGTCATTGATGCTGAGCTACAAAGAAATATTGGCAGAAGACTGCTGACTTGATTTGCAGTGTTGACCAAAATGGATGTATAGAATGCATTGTCAGCATTTGTTTCACTTTTAGTACCGCCCCGGTGTGCTACTGTAATATTGCTCGACGTCTCATACAATGTAATATTTCGTTTTATGATCTGTGATTTGATGCAGTTTGCACCGCTTTTTGAGCAACTGCCCAGCCACCTATGGACTCAGCATGGTCATGAACATCATAGACAAACAGCGGTAGTGGAGATACCAACTCAAGAATTCAATCTGGGCGTCACACAGTGGTTCCCAGCCAATTGTTTGGGATATGATACAGGCTTTTTGGGAGGGCAGTTCGGCAATTTTGAGAGACTCCAAGTACCGGCTAGCATCAATTCACATGTTGAAACAAAAACCATGAAACTAATCAGAATGAACCATAACTAGGATAATTTAAATCAGAATCATTAAATATCAACATCATTATCATTGTTGATTCCTATTAATTGGATTTAATTGGTTTGTGAAATATCCCATTCCATAGCCAGGCAGCTGGAGCGAGCTTGGCAGGGCCATGAGACCCGTCCCTCTGGGCGGAGCCTGCACCGATTTCAGCGGCCCCGTTTCGGAAACGCTCAGCTGCTTGGTGGGAGACCTGGGGTTTATGCTGGATATACAGTATCTAGAGTTAGTGGGTTATATATATATAGTTACATAAGTTATATATATATATAGTTACATAAGTTATATATATATGACCCTCACCCTCATATATAGATAATTATATATATACTACAGTAGACATTTATAGACCAACTATGACAAACTTGAAGCCTCATCCTAAATCATCACAACGATATGCTCATCATTGGGATCATAATCCCAAATATGCTTGGACATATTGGAAATAAAGAATATCTGCAGCCACTAATCAGAAACTTCGACAAATGGAAGTGACTCGAACATGTCCAAAGCTGAGAGCCTTTCCACTTCCGGATGAAGGGTTTGACCCAAACAGTGTAGTGACTGAAGGTCCAAAGCAGTTTTTCGGGGCAACGTTCCGTTGCCAGCTGTGATGTTTTCTGATTGGGCCTTAGGCTGCACTCAGAGGGCAACCAAAGCGATAAGAGGCGATGGAGAAGATGTTGGATCCTAAAAGAGAAAATTTGCTTAAGAAATCCTCCGCCCCGGCACCGCCCTTTTCCAGGGTTTGAAGAACTTCTGTTGATCAACTCTTGACACCAAAACCAAAAGAGGCATGGCTCTAGATGCTGTGCTTTCTTTATTTGAGGCGGATCAATGTACAGTAATCACTTTCTTTGAACATGGGAATTTGCAGGGGTGCGTGCAGAAAACTTTCTGTCCATGCATGTCAGAAAGTCATCTGGGCATCCTATGACCACATCCAATCTAATGCTCGAGCCAAACCACCAAATGCACCAACATGAGAAGATCCAAAATCTCCAGATCTGTGGCGGCCTTATGACCTGGGCTTACTGGTCAGTTGAATCAATTAGAGCAGTGCACAAAAAAGAATCTGTTGCTTGGCCGCTGCAAGTGCATATGCATGTGCCCATCTGGCTTAATGTGTGCCTGTTTTGGGGACTTCTGTCAACACATTCTTATTTTGGGACTTTTGTGACAATTGGATTTGTCTGATAATCGGGTATCCCCAAATTTGATGATTGCTTATAAGTCTCCCAGAGAAACATTGCATGTCTAGGTATACACCATTTTTCAGAGAAACCCAATTGTTTCTCTGCAAGTAGCTTGATTTTTTCAAGTTCCGTGTGACACCTGACTTGCGCTGGCACCATCTTTCTTGCGCTGCGAGCGGTATCCAGGTATGGTTGGCTGTTACCAGAAAATCCATTGCAGCTGCCGGCTGTCACCACTGATGTGTTCAATGGATTTCTAATGGATTTTCTCCCAAGCCCGGCTAGGAGCTTGTGGCTGACAAAAAAGGGGCAGAATGAAACCGTGAAACATAGTGATATATAATATATAGTGATATTTGATATTCAAATTTTATATGTTATATAAAGTTATATACTATTATTGTGTTTCTAAGGTACGGACTATATATGACTGTACAACATTATGTAACCAACTTCTGTAGCACTTCACTCTGACGAGCCCCTGAAAACTTCCCTTCGTTCCTGTCATACGTGGTTATCACCAAAGCCCACACGCAGGAAAATCAGTACGGCAGTAATGGCAGTAGGATAGTCGCGCGATCGCTATGGCTGAGGGCATTTGTTAAGGAAACCATTTCTGGATTCATGGTGGGGGTACTGTGTTGTACTAATCATACACCTCGAGGGTGAAGGTGGGCGAGACAGTGGCAGCCGCAACGTAACTCAGCGGCGCACCGTGACGTTGCGGCTGATCATTCGAGAAAAGTTTCCAGGTTCTGATAGCGAAACTTTGAATGCACCATTCTGTTGATGGAAGAGTTGCTGCACAAGTTGCGAAATGGTAAAACCGTGGGTGAAAAATTGGGACCCCCGATTCGAATGGGTGATAATCACATTTACTGTCAAAAGTGTGGATTTATGGGGTATGCACCATTTTTGGATCACCCAAATATCAAAAACATTCAAAAACTGTCAACAACTCATTCGGGGTTTCATTTACAGCGTGGTGCAGGATTTCTTTCATCCACTTTGGTGCACCCAAGTTCTCCAAACAATGGCCGAAAATGGGGTAGCCCCCCACTTAAATTAAGACTTCTTGGGGATTGAGCCATCTGTTGGAGTTCACCGCCAGAAGCCGGGGAGAACCGAGGAATCTCTACAAGTCAACGATTTTTTTTTCGCTTCACCCATGGCCAGCGGCCAGCTGGCGCCAGCTGGCGCCAGTTGGCTGGGCACACGGATGGGAACTCAACAAATGCAGCTCTGTTGCCATGGGTCAAACGTGATCAAAATCAATGGGTTTCCTACAGATGGGGATAGAATTTTCATGGAGACCTTCTGGCAATTTAACACTTTGCCATGGAAAATCCCCATGTTTCAAAACGCTGGGTCATCTCACGGCTATTCATGCTACAGAAACATCCCTTGTAACAACAGAACTTCAGTAGTTATCGCGCAGCTATGTGGATCTCCAGCGCTTGACATGTTGTCATGGGATGACTTCAACCTTGCACCGGAACTGTGATCATTTCCCTGCGATGGGCTCAGACTCGATACGGACTGTTTGCATCTGTTTGCCGTATTAAAACTGATCATTTGCTACTGGGTTCTGCAAAACAATAGTAGCAATGTACAAAAATGCATGGTGCACTGTAGTTGTTTGTTTTGATATGGACGTTTCCCCCAGTATCGTTGCATCTTTTGTTGTCAATATACCTGTGATGTCCAATGACCTTTTTGCTCGCTCCCGCGACCTGAGGAATCAGCAGAGAACCTTCTGGAGATCCAATTTCCTGCGTATCTCTCTCAGATTGGGACCTCAGACCTAAGCAGAGCTGTGGTGGGTGAATGGCCCGTGCAATTGGGGAGGTAAAGAAAATGCAAGCCAGTAGACTGCTGTTCATCTGGAAATCCCAAAAATGTTGGCAAACCAAGTATAAAGCATATACGCAGTAGCAATCATTATTGCCGAAAATCCCTCTGTGGGGCGCTACTAAATTGCACTTAGCCAATTCATTTGCGCTTACTTTGCCCAAAAGTTCCTTTTTTCTATTGCCTATGCCCAAAAATCTACGAAATAGCAATCATTTTTGACACCTTTCTTTTTGGGCAATACTAAATTTAATTTCTTTCACGAATACGTAAAATATGCTGCCCAAAAAATGATCACTTAAAGAATACACCACGGTATAGTCAATGATACACCCTATTTCCCAGAAGCTGGTTTTGAGGGTAGCCAGCCTCCCTCAATCAGCTCACCTTTGTTTTCTTGCTCAGTGGTCGCGATAGCTTGTGACACAGCAAACTCTCGATCGGAAGAAAATCCAAGCAGATCTAGCTCACATCAAGCTTTTCTTGGACTATATAAGCTTTTTCCCCTGTTCCCTTTCCTCCTTTTCCCTTTCTTTTTCCTGATCCAAAAAAGAGTTGTTCATTGCAAGACCTGGTTCCTCGATCTCAAAAAAAAGGGGTGGTATTGGATTGCCAGCAGTACAGCAGTTGCCTAACTTATACCACTTCTGAAACCAATGACACTATTCCAGTCTACAGTGGGTCGCCTCCGGCCTGCGAAGGATTGTCATGATTGTTTCCAGGTTTTTGAACTTTTTGGATGTACCCCATCTTCACAAACATCCATATATCATGTTATGTTGTGTATATATATATAATACTATATATACAATATGATATATATATATATCCCAAATATATTTGGGATGTATACCATATTTTTGGACCACCCAAAGGTTTCTCATTTTGCCACTCTTCTTCGTGAAACCAGCCATCACCACGGCAGGCCCGAACCACGACGACTCAGCGTCCCACGCCACGGGGTTGCAGCAACGTGGCGTCGCCTGCCTTCTCGGGTTTAGGAAAGAGCACCTGGCCACGGAACGGCGGCGATGGGTCCACCCTGGTGGCCCTGGAAGAAATAGATGATTTTCCCAGCGAACGATACCTCCATTTTTTTTCTTGATTTTCCATGGCTGTTAAATAACCAGATGGTACAGTAGTTGGGATACACGTGGATCATTTTCCCAAAATATGGTCTAGGTCTTGACCCATCCAATGTGTCAAAACCTAAGACTCTTTACCAGTATTTTTTGGGGGATGTGACCAGAATAGCTGGAAAATCTGGGGACTACCATATGTGGATATGAATGGGAGGATGAACTTCTTCTGCGCACATCCCAGTTATTGTTTGGTGTGAAGACTAGTGGTTGGTTTTTGGCCGCCAAACACCTGGAATGATGGTCTTCACACCTATGGACCTATGGGAAATATATAGAAATGTGAACTGTGTGTGGAAATATGATGAAGAAACAGTGGACGTATGCTGAATTTGGGAAACATGTTGAGGAAATGACTTGGCAGACCATTGCTTCCATTTACCTGCAGGTTCTTCTCCGGAATATGGAACACATCATGATGCAGAAGTGGATTTCCCTAACTTATTGCCATTCTGATTGGGATGGAAGTGGGACCTTGGGGGTTTCCCCCAAAAAAATCCGACCATCCAATGTTGGACTGGTGGGTAACCAATTTCAGGGGTAGTATCTTCGGAGCCCATGTCGTCTTGACATATCTATTGGATCCTGTTGGTTGTTCCATGTTGTTAACTAAGGATTATCTCTCTATAAAAATCAATCAAATATTTGATCAAGACTGACTCATCATCAACCACTACAAGTACCTACCTATCGGATCCGATGTTGTTTGGTCTATGTCGTTCTTTTTTGGGTGTGGGGGTTGTGGTTACCGTACCCTTCTATTCATCCATCACCCCCTCAAAGGACAGGCTGAATCATGCTTTCACAATCTGAAATATCTGAAATCAGAAGATTGCGAGGTGGTTTTTTCAGCTGTTGTTGGATCATCTTTGGGTATTCTTTGGTTATTTAGTTCTTGATGTGCTTTCCCCTTCAACAACCAGCAACCATGGCCACCCTGGTGACCACCCCACGCACCATCGGCATCACGTTGTCCCAGTCGGTGGTGATGAGATCGGAGCATGGCCTGCGGGAAATCTGGTGAAGAATGGGACTCCCAAAAAGATATGTTTTCCTATTGGCTGATCATAATCCCCAATATAATTATATATATACATATATATATACACATATACGTATATATATATATATACATGTATATATATATACATACATATTGATTGGGGAGTATAATCCCCGAACTACTCATCAACCAAGGTTTTGAACACTGCTCAATTGAACTACCCTCACTACCAGCAAAAAATATTGTATAAATTTAAATGGGGGATATTGATGGAATAGACATGGAGACACCCTCTGGCAATCAAACATGGCTAGCTGGGAAATCCACGCACTTGCCATGGAGGTTTAGTTGGTAAAATCATCAAACTGGCTGGTGGATTGATCGTCCAGTGCTGTATATATGGCAGTTGATGGATAGGAACTGATAAGAACCAAAAACGGAGACATTGAGATGTAGAGGAGATATTCAGGAGCCTGGGACTTTTTTGCAAATTATCTGATTTTACTGATTTAACATTTACATATATGTACCATATATGTTATGTACCATTGATTCATATTGATCAAACATTCTGCAGATCCTGTCGCCCTCAAACGCTCCAGGGCCCCTTTTCAAGGGCCCCTGGGGCCCCTGCTTAAAGAGCCATCCCGTCACACGCTCGCGGTGCCAGCAAGTACCACACCTTGGTGCCAGGCCTGGCCTATTGGGAGATGAACTTGGGGCCTTTCTGTCACCATTTTTCTCACCAGTTTTCATTTTTTTTGCAATGACGTTTTGCGGGATTTCGGGAGATTTCGGGAGATTTCGGGAGATTTCGGGAGATTTCGGGAGATTTCGGGAGATTTCGGGAGATTTCGGGGTTCAAAGCTTCTGTTTTTTTGCGGAGATTGAAAGAAAAGTTTGCCTCTGGCGACCTTCCCTTTTTTGGGAAAATCCAGAGCCCATGGTGAGCCCAGTTGGTCAATGTTGGTGCACAGCTGATGAGGAACTAAGGCCCAGACCAGCCATCGATGCAACCATACTTGATCTCCTGGTATGTGACATGGCATGGCTAATACCAACCATACACATAAATAATATGGTAACGACATCTAATGACATGGTACACATCCATAAATTTCAAGAAATAGATCATCTGATTGGTCTTGAGGACATAATTTCAGTGGGCATGGAGAACTGCATCACCTTTTGGAGGGGAAGCTTCACCTTGGTGCTTTTGCTGTCCCAGTAGAAGTAGACGATAGTTTGAGATTCTGTCTTCCTGTTCAATGGTATTTTCTTGGAATTCAGGCATGTCCTTGATCTTATAGCACCGTCCACTCCTTTCTTTTCTCGAAATGTCCCATTCTGTTGATCTTCGTGTCTTGCAGGTCTCCGAAATGTCGGAATGGGTCAAAATCATTCGCCGACCAAAAACATGGATGGTGAGGACATGTTAGGACTATCTAATAATCCAATTATACTATGCATCCATGTACTATAATTTTGACTATGTATCCATCTAGTACGAAGTACCCATATTAGTACATATTAGTACCATCATCTGATAGTACTATAATCAACAACCCATAGTACTATAATCATCTAATAGTACTGTGTATCCATGTGCTATAATCATCCATGTACTATAATCCTTGTAATCCTATTCACAGAAAAACATCTCTTTTCGCCAGCGCTGTCCCGGCCAAGGGCGAACTCCACGGCTGCGGACAATCTGCTGTTTCGACCTCAAAGGGGCCCCTTTTTATGTTCAACGCTGTGTCCATGTGGAGGTTTCCTAAAATTGGAGATACCCCAAAATCATCCCTTTGAATAGGTTTTTCCACTATAAATTACATATATATATATATTATATATATATTATATATATATATTATATATATTATATATATTATATATATTATATATATATAGCAACCATTTTATGGGTGATCCGAACATATAAACCATGAAATAAACATAAATAAACCATCCATCCATTTGTTGCTACCCCCATTTAAGTGGAAACCGCTGGATGTGTATCCCCAATGGAGGTTTCATTCATCTGGGATGATATCACAGCCTACCACCTGGACAACCAAGCTGGCACTAATGTGGTAAACCCAATAATCTGGGTAAATTATAATATTTCAGTAACCTGAATTAAGGCCCATTTGGGGATGATTTCCCTTATTAACTATGATTCCAGTGAGGTCGCAGTGAGGTCGTTATAATTTACCCAGAATAATACACCATCTCCAAAATTCACCACAAATGGGATCAAATCCATCCCCAAATGGTAGGTGAATTGGCATTGGCTTTTCCATGGTTTTCCACACCACTGACCATTCACTAAATCAAAGTACAAAACACTCTGCTCTGTTGACACATTGACATCACAGATCAAACCCAGGTGAAAACCCCTTCCATTGGCCTGACCAGCTTACCATTTTTTTCACCTCCTGAAAATCAATGAGAAACCAGGAGAGTCCAACCGCTATTCAACCTATTCAACCTTCATTTTACCCTCTGGTAAACGTTTTCATAGCGGAAAATCACCATGTTTGATAGGTAAATCAACTATTTCCATGGGCCGTTTTCCAGTTCGCTATGTAACAATGCCAGGGGGTACATGGGAACATGGCCTATTTATAGTTGATTAAACATGATTAAACATGGTGATTTTCGATAGCTATGTCAGCCATTACCAGAGGCTTTCGGGAGCCCCACGGACAGTGGCGAACTCGCCGCCAGGCATTAAGACCACCTGGTACGGTATACCCGGAAACCTCTGGGAATGGACTATTACTGGATTTACTATGGTTTACCACAATATAAATCAATATACAATCAATAGCGGATTTATAGATTTGTATAGATTTGAATTTGTATACGATCAAAAAGTAATCTGGCACGAAGATTCATCCAATCAAGACATATAATAATCATCTAATATCGTTTTGGTTGAATTGATTCTGTCAAAAATGATCAAAAACAGCATTCCCAAGATTCACATGACAAATCAATCGAATGTCAACCAAAAGCGACAAGTGTCATCAAACATCAGTGGAAAATCACAAACCATCCAAGAGATCATCAGAAAACAAGCAAACATAAACATTGGGGCAATCATAGGAGATGTTCAACACTGTTCACCTCTTATTTGAAGCGCGACCCGTGCCCAAACCAAGGACCCTTTGAACACGCAGCACATTCCAATTACAATGATGGGCTCGGACAACAACTTCTAAATGAGATTCTCAATGTCAATAAAGTCCCAATTCTGTAAGGCCCCAATCATGGTAGCAGGTTACATCTAGTACCACAGTTAATTACTCCAGTTCTGGCTGTCCGGGATCAGGCCATGCCTTAATGGGCCCCAGTCGTGTGTTGCGACACAAGGTCAGGGAGACCCTTAGTGGACGCAGATTGCGCGCCGTGAAAAACACCACATCCAGGTCCCCAACGGATTCTTCCAAGCCGTGATCAGCGTTTGGTTTGTCAAAAACTTGGATATGATATACCCTCTGGTAATTTAACATAACTATGGAAAATCACCATTTATAGTGGATTTTCCCATGAAAAATGGTGATTTTCCATAGCTATGTAAACGTTTACCAGAGGGTACCCCAAAATCATCCAAAATCCAGAGGTCTGTGGGTTTTTCAGACATCACGTTCCCTACTGACATAGCCATGAATTATCATAAATAGCCATGAATTATCATAAATAGCCATAAATAATTGTTGCCCAAGCATTGGTCATTTTGCAGTGAACCTTCACTTTGGACTGTCCATGATCCCGCAGAAACGTGGTGCAACGTGCAATGCTCTGATCGTTGGAATCTCCGCAGTTATCTACGCTCACCATTGAACAACCAACGCGTACCCCTTGCATGGGATTTGTCTGAAAATAGCGTACCCGGGTACCCCAAATTCTATGGTTTATCTTCATTTTAGTCATAAAAAGGTGCCTCTTATGGCCACTTCGTATCCCTCCTTTTCAGACACACCCGCAAAGAAAAGGTGCAGCCCCACATGAAGTGACATGCCACAGGGAAGTCACAAAACTGAAGTCACTCAGTACCTTTACCCTCCAAAAAAGTAAAAATGCGTTTGTCTGAGAATAGCTATGGTTCATCATCATTGCCTCTTAGTTCATGGGCAATTTGCCGGTCGGTGCCTTCTTTTTCCAAACCCAAATGGGTCAAGTGGTGGCACTTTTGGGAATCACATCGTCGTATTCGTCAGTGACTTGATCCATGGCATTTGAGGCTATTGAGGTACCATATATATATATATATATCTGAGAATGATGCTAAACAACGTTTACCCTCTGGTAATGGCTGACATAGCTATGGAAAATCACCATTTATAGTGAATTTTCCCAGGAAACATGGTGATTTTCAATAGCGATGTAAACGTTTACCAGAGGGTAACCGTATATGATGATCCCAACATAAGATACAGTTCATTCCGCATCTGTGTATCTCTTGATGATGCAAATATCAGAATCTTATTGGCATATATCATGCGAATCAAGGTGGCATCATTGTCATTGTGGATGTTTAGGAAAAACTGATTGAGATACAGTATGTTGATCATATATATGTGTATATACATTATATATATACGTATATATGTGTACATATGCAGGTGTACATGTGTGCATTATGTATATATGTCTACTGTATTAATACATATCATACTTATATACTATACATTTATATCTTTATAAATGCCGTTGTGGATCCTTGGAGTTGATATTATGTTGGGCCATTGGGTCCTCCTGCGAATCACCCTCCGACTCGCCAACTATCCTGGCTCCGGGTCAGCCAAGGGCAGCGGAGATGGTGTACATGTGTATGATATGAGTCATGTACCCTCTGGTAATGGCTGACATAGCTATTGAAAATGGCCATTTATAGTGGATTTTCCCATTGAAAATGGTGATTTTCCATAGCTATGTTAGTTTACCAGAGGGTATCAATATGTTCACGTCACATATCTGAATCTATGTATGAATCTATTACATATGATATGGGTATTTTCACATATCTATAAATATATTGACGGATATTAATATACAAGTGTGATGATGCAGGTATCAATAGATATTGCATGGTAAAGTTCACTTTGGTATAGATAGACATTGGATTTGATATATTTCAAAATTGGGTGTCTCTACTATGTTTGACTAAATAAGACTGTTCCATTGATTTAGGGACTTGTGCAGTGTTGGGCCTTGATTGCTAGCCGAGCGGGACCATCCAAAGAATATGCAACTCTCCCTTGCATTGTCTTTCTAGCTGCTATTCCCAGGATTCAAAACAAGTAGCCACCATCAATCTAAATCCAACTGCCCTGTGGTAAACTAACATAACTATGGAAAATCACATTTTTTTAATGGGAACATCAACTATTTCTATGGCCATGTTCAATAGCTATGTTAAATTACCAGAGGGTACATGGGAAAATCACAATTTCTAATGGGACAATCATTTATAAATTGCCATTTTCAATAGCTATGTCAGCCATTACCAGAGGGTACATGTTTGTGAATCGCTGGCCAGATGCCCCCCGAAGGACACCCCCCAGAGATATAAGGCATCATGTGTGGTTAATGTGGTCATTAAACACCATCAATCCCTATTGAAGGCGTTTTTTTCGCTTGCATTCTTTGGGGGGTACCATTTTTTCGAGACTTAGATTTACCATTGGCTAGACCATCCCGGAATGTTTTTTCATTTGAATGTTTTAAGCAAACACATAAAAACTTGGTGCTGATTGTGGTTCATTACCCTCTGGTAAACTAACATAGCTATGGAAAATCACCATTTTTAATGGGAAAATCCACTATAAATCATCCCAACTTTTGGCCGCTCCCTACCCTGGGACCCTGATCTCCACCTTGCGATGTCATCAATGGATGCATCGACTGTCTCTATGCCATTCACACCAATGATCTCAGCATCGCGGGACATGCAGGTGACATGCTTAGTGACCTGCAACAGTACCAATGAATGCATAGGGAGATAGACACCCACACATGTATATATATATAATTATATATATATCGGAAAGGACTGTTGTGAGCGGCAGAATCCACAAGTTTTGGGGCAGAATAGTTTCATCAGAATAGTTTCCTACTACCTGCCCTCACAAAGAGTCGTTTCTGACACATGTCATGGCACCACGTAATTACACTACATCAGTCATCTGCCTACATCTGCCCTACATCTGTCCAATTACACACATCTGTTTCCAACATCTGCCTTCACTTTAAAACAGGGTTGTAAAAAGTGACTACAGCAAGAACTGGTCCCAACCAATGACTCTATTAAGGCATTTGCAGGATCCTGAAGTGATCAAAACAGCAACCCAATCACCATCACAATTCATATTATGTCATATGAATCATCATGATATACGACTATTTGGGTTGTCGTTGTAGTAGCAACGACAAAAATGGATATAATACCCATACATCATGTGGGTAATGGTTCATATGGATTCATATCATATCATATGGAAAAAAAAAATATACACTCAAAATTGCGGTACATGTACCCCAAACTCATAGGTTTCCCCGTGAAAAAATGACATCTGTTGGATGATTTATTTGGGGGGTTCCCAATTTGAAGAACTTCCCATATGGATCCGTATGGTTTTATAGTATGTACCCTCTGGTAAACTAACATGGCTATTGAAAATTGCCATTTATAGTGGATTTACCCATTCAAAATAGTGATTTTCCATAGCTATGTAAACGTTTACCAGAGGGTAATACCGGGTTCGTACTCCGTACCTGGCACTAGTAAACGTCATCCATTGGATCATCCTATGTACAGGCCCTTACCAGGACGTGAGGCTGTTGCCATCTGGCATAGATGGAATTTCTAAGTGGCTCAATGATACAGAAAATATCTGGCTTAATATAGTGATAACAAAAGTAATGAAAATCACATTCCCCCTTAATTTTTTTAAATACCTCCCAATCAAAAGCCTGGTCTTGTATTGGATCTGTTCATGACTTGGCCCTTGAATGGGGGGTTGTTCAAGTTGTTCATATGATCGGGGAAAGAAGCTGTCCCTATATTTTAGTGGTTATTTTGTTGCTTATATCCCGATATTTGATATATTCCCACGTACCCCCTGGCAATTTAACATAGCTATTGAACATGGCCATAGTTATAGTTGATTTTGCCTATTAAAGATGGTGATGTTCAATAGCTATGTAAGCGTTGACCAGAGGGTATATAAATCTCCCCATATTTTGATGAATATCGTTGGCCTCCAAAAGGGCCACAACTTGCGCTTACGACATTTTCAGAATCCCTATGGTTAATTTTTCCAGAAAATCTCCATTATATCCACAGAAAAAAGCTGGTCAAATCTTCATCGTCAGTGATATCCCCCTTATATCCTGGTTGGTGGTTTCAACCCCTCTGAAAAATATGAAAGTCAATGGGAAGGATGACATCCCATATATCATGGAAAATAAAAAAAAATGTTTGAAACCACCAACCAGTATCCCATGATATGTCCAATTCAATTTTTAGGACTATCTACCTATAAGTTCATTATATCTTAAATAATATCTCCATTGAATCCTATCAAAAAGTTATAAAAGTTGCTGAAATCTCCACCAAGTTGGTAATATGTTCACAATATCCCATGGTAAAATTCCAGAGATCTGATGGTTAAATCATGTTAAATCCCCATATCAGATATATTCAGATGGTCAATCCCCGAATTTCCCATGACTTTCATGGTTAAAACATATGAAACCCAGCATTTTTCATGGGGAAATCCCAGACTTTCCCCTATATAAACCCAGTGAAAGCTGGGTGAAATCACTATCGCCAGGTCACCCGATCGCCCTCCAAGATCCACATCCCTTCATCCTCCTCTGTGACACAGACCTTCCTCGGCTTCGAGTTACCGTGGCCACCACAAAACAAGCCACAGATGTGGAGCTAAGCATCAAAAACTGGGATGTAACTAACCTGATGCAACCAATGAAAGTGAGATTTAAATTGCTTTAACATTTAACGACCGATCATTGAGATTTACCAACAAACAGTGGGATTCAATCAGAAAGAAGTTTGATTCTAAGCATCTCGACTTGGATATCACCAACAAAATTGCAGGCACTGATGGCCATGGGAGCATAAGTTATATTTACTGATGGCTGAGGAAATAAAGATCCAGCTCCCAGCAAAGGTGGGAAAAACTCCTAGAATCTTGACCCACACTGCCAGCCATTGACAAATTTAGGCTACGGAGTGGTGAAACACGAAGTTGAACGCTAAGCAGCGTTTATCAGGGGACGATGTGGCTGCATAGATCTGGCTGACAATTCATGTCCGAAGATGTGGGCTGATGTGGTGACCAACATCTGTGATTCTCATTGCCTTCAATTTTGACCCGTTCCAGGGATCATTGCCGCTTTACTCTCTGAAGCCTTAGTTAACTTAGTCCTTACAACTCAAGACCCTGACTGTCCCAGAACCTGCCAAGAGGCTTGTTAAGTTCATAGGCGTTGCCGTCCTGAACGATCTCGCTAATGCCAACGCCTGCCCAAAACATGAGGAGATGGCGCATGAGCTGCGTGCCCTGCGTCGACCTCCGATCCGAGGCCCGGACCCCTCAAACCGCCTGGCGTGGCGGGGTATCTCAGTGGATGAAGACACGGCGGAATGCCGCAGGTTTGTGGTTACACTTCTCTATTGGTTAGATCTGGCCAGTACTTGCAGCCATCCTCTTCAGAAAGATCAAAAAACACTTCCTACGTGTGAAAGTGGGTTGCCTTCATGGTCTTGTCTTGCTGTGGGAAATGTCTGGAAGACAGTCAAATATGATGTATGGTCTGCAATGCAATGGAATGTCTGTCAAGCGTTGCAGGATATACATATATACATATGCATATCCACCTGTCCCCATACATATATATATACACATTGCAGTACTCATACGGCTTCTACGTCTTTATTCATATATATATATGTATGTATGCATGTAATATTATATATACATACATACACATTATAAGTGTCATGCTGATCTGCTGGGGCCTTTCTTATCTGGAAGGTACTCCAGTACGATGCCCATGGGCTTTTTGATGGTGACGTCGAATACTGCACGGTCTCCACCTGATTTGAGGTGGAAAGTAAACAGCAACAAAAACCCAACCTTACCAGCAAATTTTGAGATAGAATGGCGATTTGCTGGGGATATTGGAAAATGGGATTATATGTTCACACATCTTCAGCAACTAACATATGGCTTCTATTGTTACTGACCACTAAAAAAGAGTGATCGGCTGATCCACCAAGTATCACCAAGTCATAGGATGCTCGTGTCACCACCAGGGTCCCCGGGCTAATTCGTTTCACCTTCCTGAACCATTCCACCCTGGCGGTGAAGACAATGCCGTGGACGCCAACTCCAGAAATCTGAACTTGGAGTTCTTGGATGCGTCTGGGATTTGATGTGCATAACTCATTATATTTGAAATAAGCTGTTTATATGTACATTAATTGTATAAATAGATGTAAATATGTATTTCTAGATGTAGAAACGAAAATATGATGGTGCATTGGAAGAATTTGAACTCACCCAACCTATGAGCTTCTTGACTGAACTTGACCTTGCCCCAAGTTGGGGACCTTCCTGTATGATCCTATGTCTGTGATGAGAAGTGACGTGATGTGATGTGACCGAACGTAATCTAACGTGACGTGACTTGACGTCACGTAACTTAGCAGAACAGAATACAGTATGTGTATGTATATATAATATGTGATAATATGTGATACAAGTAATATGTGATAATATGTGATAATATGTGATAATATGTGATAATATGTGATAATATGTGATAAGATGTGATAAGATGTGATAATATGTGATAATATGTGATAATATGTGATAATATGTGATAATATGTGATAATATGTGATAATATGTGATAATATGTGATAATATGTGATAATATGTGATATTATATGATACTGTATATGCAGGTAATGTATATCAAGTCTTGCTAACACAAGTCCAGGGCTATCAGGCTACCAATCTCACCTCTTCATACCTCTTCGAGATTCGAGACAATGTCCCGATCAAATGAGCACACCCTGCTGGCTCACTTTCGCGACCACATCCCATGTCGAGGTTGGTGAAAGCAACATCAAGTGAACATCGCTCTGTTCCCATCTGTTACCCCTAATGTGAAACGTAACATTAGACATTAGACACTTCCCCAAACTAGATACCCTCTGGTAATTTAACATAGCTATTGAAAATGACCCATCTATAGTGGATTTTCCCATTGAAAATGGTGGATCTTTCCATAGTTTTTTGTATGTTTACCAGAGGCTACCAGTACCTCAACTTGAGAAATTGGCACCGGGAATTCTCCTAGCCTGGTGGCACGCAATGCCACACAGCTCTCCGTTCGGCGACGAAGGAGTGCCTATTGCTGGTTGGATCGTTCCGGCGACATCGACATATTCCACAAACAATGGTGAATAAGGAAGTAAATAGTATGTAAATATATGTAAATAAACAACATAAAATGGAATAAAGGATAATAAAGGACTGTTTTTCCCATCCATTTTCTGATGTCCACTATGTCAACGGTGAATGTTCCCAGTTCCAGTTCGAAATTCTTGGAACCGAATGATGGGGTTTAAACCTAGGACAATGCATTCGAATTTAACTGGTCATTTTTTGCATAGTTGAGGAACCAATATTAACTTGTGCTCAACTATGGACTATCAACCTCTGATCCCACCATTCACTGATCCCACCACCAAACATGACCAAACCACACATCTCTCCGTTTCAATGGCTTGGTTCAACCAATTCTGGGAAAGCCCTAAACCAACAGAACTGGTTGATGGGTTGAAGCTTTTGTCAACATAAAATAACACGCATTGGGACTTCCCATCCCAAGTACCGAACATGAAAAACATGATAGGAACATATAGGAACCCCAAGCAGTTAAAATATGTTGAAATCAAAATACAAAACAACCCGCTTCGACGGTTTCTCTGTTATTTTTTCAGCTGAATCATCCACCTGCCAAGCCCTTGGCTAGGATTCTGACCACTGCGGAAGCGCCCAAGGCCAATGCTCCGGCCGTGGGAATGCCAAAGCCTGCCTGCCATTTCATAGCACGAACAACAAAAATCAGAAGCACACCCTGGAGTTCAACCCCCGAAAGTAGTGGTTCCTAAGCCCTTCAAAGAGCTAAAAATTGGGGGGTCACCTTAGAAACTTGAGATTCTCCGGAAATCGATGTGCACCTCCGAGGATGTCTCTGGGCCGGTCCGTCGTTCACCTGCCAGATTTCTTGAAAAACATCGGGGAAGAAATGCCATGGAATTAGTGAAACTTGCTATTTGCCCCAAAAATTGGATAGCAGTTTACCATTTTGCCATTTTGGAGATGTTTCTAGTGGATTCCTGAAATCTGAGCATGTTCGAACCGTTAAATATGTCTACTTCCGCGGCTCACTAGTGGCATCCACAACTTGTTGCGATATGTCCCCAGGCCCACCTCGAAGAGCCCGCAGCGTTCCGCGTTGCTCGGCCACCCGTGCGCCGCCTGGACGAAGATCCATCCAGATCTATCCGGATCTATCTTTACAGATCTATACAGATCTATCAAATCTATACAAATCTACATATCGTATCTAGCTATCTATCTATCTAACTAACTACCTAACTAACTAAATTTGCTTACCTTTCCTTACCTTGCCTTACTTTACCTATATACATGTGTACGCTTCTGTTATCTATCAGATCGTTATATATACATATGATATATATATATACACACCTACCTACCTACCTACCTACTGTAACTATGATCTCGATTCCTTACGCGATGTCCGGATCCATGTAATATGCGTTGTACGGACAATTCATGGATCTCCGTTTCATACATCTGAATGATTCATTGAATCAACAGATTTAATCCAACCTGATTTATACGCAGGATAACTCACAATGGCATACAATGGCTCTGTCCACGGAATTGACCGTCTCAGCTATGGGGTGTCGGCTGTCGGCGAGGTCAAATCCAGAAGCAGATCTAGTACTTGATACTGCAGCTTCACAATGATTTGCTTATCTTTCGGATCTCATTCAATCTAATCTAACTCCATCCACTGGGCATTATCTTTGTCAATGGTGTATATATATATAATAATGTATACATAATGCTCACAAAAGGGAAGAACTCAACAAAAAAAACGTTTCAAAAACAAAATGGTTTAATACCAAAACCATGGCAAATTGCCGTAGAAAAAGGGGTCCCAACGGGTTCCATCCCCCGTTTTTCAAGATGGTCCAATAGGATGTTTCAAGAAATGGTCGAATGCTACACATCCATCATTACCCGGTCATGGCTGTTACATAGCTAATTATAGAACATGGCCCAGTCGAAATAGTGAGTTTTCATGAGTTTTCCCATAGCATGGTGGATCATGGATGATCATGGTGGATCTTTCCATAGCAAAAAATGTAACAGTTTACCCTCTGGTGAACTAACATAGCAATGGAAAATGGCTATTTATAGTGGATTTTCCCATTAAGAATGGTGATTATCCATTGCTGTGTTAGTTCACCAGAGGGTACCAGAGATTACCAGAGGCTCGATGCGAAACATCTCCATGGCCCTGGCCTACGAAGCTCAGACTTCGGACCGTGGCCAGCGCCGCAACGGCCGCAAGGACCGCCTCCCGGGGCTGGGATGGCGTGGCTGATGGTGGCTTCGTGGGCTTCGCAACGAGGGAGGTCAAACGTCAAAGATATCTGGAAAAATGATGAAACATGCTGGATATATGTGGATCTAAGATGATTTAAGCCTGAAAAATGGGCATTTAACTATTTTAAACTTGTAAAGATGAGTTGTTTTTAGCATCAAAACTCTGGATTTGACATGATTTGACCATCAAAAGTGGAAACTAATAACGAATGGAGCGGCGATCGGCTTGAAGTAGTAAACCACATCGTTCATTTTATGGGTCTCACACATGTTGGGCACCGAAATTATGAATAGCATTGAATAGCTGGATGCAATCCCCAAGCCCTATGAAGATGCCAAACTCTTTTTGGTCGTCAAGTCTTCAAGTCTGTGCAGCTTAGTCTTGGCCCAAAGCACGAGACCATGATGGGACTCTGTGCCGAGCATATGGTACTGCTCGGACATCGTTCAGAAAAACCTCGCTGAAACATAGTCATCAATGACTATCAATGATCATGAATCACATTGTTGATCATATATTCATACATGGGATTCATCATTTTCGCTAGTTAAATCCCCATGCCCTCCCATGTTTGACGTTAAAGTCCCCATCAATAACAAAAGCGCCGCAAAGCTGGCATCATCCGCCTGCATTCGGCTGAACATGGCGCTTGCGCCTTACTCCTAGCCGATGGAAGTGAAATAGGGATCTACAGCAAGCAGTCAAATTGGGAGATATGCATAATAAACTGGGGGATATGTCCGGGATATGAGGAAATTTCATATAGGGGGGCTTCCATGTCTGCATGCTGGACATTTTTTGGGATCTCCCATTGCCGGATTCGACAATGCAGTCCTTGACTCTGCCCAGTGGGCCCGCAGCGTTTACGTAAAACGTTGCGTCACGCTGGGAGCCAAGTGTCAAAGGTGACGCCAGGTTTATCCCGGATGGGCCAGAAAAATCTCTTCACATCCTGACTATCGCTGTGAAGTAAAACTCAAGTAGAATGAGGGTGTTCCCTATGGCTCTCGTCTAACTCAAGGTCGGGGCCACATGGCTATGGCCAAACTCATCAGAAACTCGAGCCATGACTACACTGTTGAAATTTATTTCATCAGCTCAGTAGCTCCATTTTCTTCAGCATTTCCTGCGATTATGCCGACCGCCGACAAAATCCATCTTCTGAGTGAACTTCGTCAGGAAAAATCGTCACTGCAGATTGTGCAAAACCGCTTTGGGACGGCAACAAGGTTAAAACCTCTAACTCTTAGCCATGATTACCATCTGGTTATGACTAACATAGCCATGGAAAGATCCACCATTTTTTATAGGTAAACCATCTATAAATGGGCCATGGCTTCCATGGCTATGTTAAATAACCAGAGGGTAAGCATACTAGATCCACTTACAGTATGTCTCAACTCAACATCGCTGGCTCGACTACATGTCTGTTGGCTGGACAAAAAAATCCGCTGAACCATCTGAATCTTCAACAGCTGCGCTTGTCCGCTGTTGGATGCTATGCTTGTGCCATCTTTGGGATTATCGCAGCGGCCCTGCGGCCGCGCGGTGGGGCATGCTCCGCAGCTCACCCTTGGGCCTCAACGAAGAGTCTGAATGGAAAACCTGAACTTTTTGATGTGCGAAGCCCAAGTAATAATCCTTACCCGGGTTACCACTTGATACCACTTGTTTTACGTTCTGGGTGGTTTTTCAAAACCATACCGGAACTAAACTGGGGTTGACCACATTATTAGTCAATATCCTGTATAGATATTTCGAACAGCATGTGAAGTGCGTGGTTCGAACCTCAAGCCACGGAGCCCTTGTGGCAAATCCTTTAAGGGATGATCTTTGAGTCTTGCACGTGTTTGATGACATCTTCATTTTTATGGTAGATCATGGTAAAAATCATGGTAAAAATCATGGTAAAAATCATGGTAAAAATCATGGTCAATCCACCCTTTTTCCCATGGGTTGTTGTTCACCGTCTAACAGAGATGATCACATTCCAATTGCTGAGACCCCGAACGCTGGGAGTTGACTTGGACAATTCCATCTCTTCCTGCGGGCAAAATGGCTTTGGTATCTGAAAATATGGAGGAAAAATCATGGAAAACACCATGGGAAACCCCCAAATCCAAGGGAAAACCCTGGGAAACCATGGATTCTCTAATGGGATGCCATTCCATTGTGGTAATGAAGATGATGGGTCCAGAATGTTTTCTCGGAAAAGTTTCTTCAACTTTTTCAGCCGGAGGTTCCCTTAGCTACAGCTACCCATCCACCTCGTTCATGTCTGCATCGATGTCGCCAAACAGAGGGGTGGACAGGTAGCGCCTTGCGGATGATCATCTTGCCAACCGGGAAGCGTGGAAAAATGGCAGTGGCGATCGGATCGCAGTAACCTGATATCAAAGCATACATAGTCTAGTCTAGATCAATCTAATATTCGTCCAATGTCACCCATATCAATATATATATATTATATTATATTATATATTATATTATATTTTATTTTATTATATTATATTATATTATATTATATTATAATATATATATATATAATATATATATATTATATATTATATATAATTATATAAATCATAATTAATCCAATATCTATATGAAGTCCACTCCTCAAAATTGGATCATCCCCTGGGCATCCCCAACTCAGCGGTGTCTTGGACCATGGCCACGATGGTGGAACCGTCAGGCCTCGACACGTCGAGGTGACCCACATGGCTATTTCAATTTGGGAGATCATGGAATTTGATGGAATAGACTTGGATATGTATGTATATATATATATTATATATGATATATATATATAAATATATTATATGTGATATATATATACATTGATTATATACATTGATTAAATTATGTATTATATTGATGTATTATGATATGACCCTCTGGTAATCAAACATGGCTGAGAAATCCACGACAACTCGGCTGGTGGAGGTTGATTCATAGCTGGGAAAATCATATCGAACCATGGCCGGTGAATTTTCCATTGTGAGATGCGCAAAGATACCGGGTTCCGGTTTCGGGTAGGCATGGGTACCCTCTGGTAAACATACAAAAAAGCTATTGAAAATGGTGATTTATAGTGGATTTACCCATTAACAATGGTGATTTTCCATAGTTTTTTGTATGTTTGCCAGAGGCTAGTAAAATCCCCGAACCAAATATCTGGACGGGAGTTTAGATGCAACTGCAAAAAAAAAAAACAGCCTCCAATGATCATTTGCTGCGAAATCGTACCCTTCCAACGATCAACCCAAGAGTTTCCTTAAAAATCCAGGCTTCCGACGCCTTTTTGGCGACCTGGCAGTCAAAATGGGAGGTACCATGGGATACCCCAACATAGCAAGTTTGAAAAGTAGAAAGTTGGCGAACAATTTGCATTGGTGTATTATACCAACACCATGGGATACCCTCTGATAATTTAACATAGCTATTGAACATTGCCATTTATAGTGAATGTTCCCATTAAAAATGGTGATTTTCCATAGTTATGTTAGTTTACCAGAGGGTAATATACCAACATACCATGGGATATCCCAACACCGATAGAAGAAGTTTTGGTGTATTATTTCGAGACAAAGCCCTTTTGAAAAGTGTTCACTCTCACTGCTGAAATCGCTTGAACTTTGAGATATGGGAAAAACCCTCCAACCAACCAAAAACACTGTAGAAGTAAGCAATTGCCAACATTTGCAGCGTGCCATTCCTTTCAGACCACTATAAATTCATCGCCGACTAGTCGACTAATTTTAACGACCATTGACCATCGAACTTCGCGACATACTAAAGTTACTACGACTCAGCCAAAAATGAGCTCCAGCAACTGTGAACTTACATGATTCTGGAAAATCCTGGAGTTGAGTTCATATAGTTTTTATATGTTTCTATCCCAGGTTCTGGATATATGATATCATATTATATATATGATTATCTATGTTGAAATATGTCATAAACATGTGCCGTTGTTCAACGCTTACGATATCAAGATCTTCACTCAACTGACATCCATCCCCTGGGGCTAACTCGGAAACCATCCACGGATAGACGACAAAAACATGTGCAAACCCAGGAGGAAACATAAAAAACACACAATAACCATCATAAACAATAGTTAATAGATGTTAATAGTAGTAACAACTCTAACATTCTAACAATACAACACTAACATACATTTGAAAAATTGTTCCAAAACAAACACATTCTCTCTAAGATGCCTTTGGAGCAAAAAACTGGTTCCAAATCTCAAAGAAATGTATCTTTTCAACATGGATTTACCTGAAACAACTGTACAACATGTCCAAATATGTCCAAATCCACATAGAACATCTACATCATATCATTCATGGAACATCAATTTACAACACATCCATGAAGACAGAGCGTAACTCTGGTAATTTATACATACCCTCTGGTAATTTATCAAGAAGATCAATGATCTAATTATATCTCATTTCTCAATTTCATAGAAAATATAGAACATCAAATTACATCAAATTACATAGAACGTCATAGAACTAATCATGATATAGAACAAATTACACAGAACAAATGACAAATCCCTTCTGGTAATGTCTCAATTCATCCAATCCTCAATGAAACCGCCTCCAGGGCAGTGGCCACAGTGGCGCCACCCGAAGTGCCGCAGAAGATGCCTTCGTACCTGAAACCGATGTGGCACGATGTGGCACGGTCGCACCCGACACGGTGTGGCACGGTCAAGTGCCATGTGTGGATCAGATATGTCACTTAAAATCACTGGAAATCATGGAAAAATCATCAAACATATATAAATTCATTCATTTTTTGGGGGACAGTGAGATTTTTGGACAGCCAGACCCATGTCCAAATGGTGGATTCAGAGGTGATGTGTTAAAGGTGGGTTACCTTTTGGGCCGGAGGGCTTCAAACTCGTCCCAAAAGGGCCAGCCAGCGGCTGGAAATCCTGCTTTCATCTCTGCATGTCTTCTCCATATCTATGATGAATCTATTAATTATCATTTCACATTCTGAACCACATCATTCCGGATCATTTTATATATATATATATCTACAACTACATCTATGTCACTATGTCTCCAAGCCTATAACTATTCGACATCTACCATCTGGTTATTTAACATAGCCATGGAAAATCACCATTTTTAATAGGTAAACCATCTATAAATGGGCCATGGCTTCCATGGCTATGTTAAATAACCAGAGGGGATATCTTCCCAGCCGTACAACGTACACAGAAAATCCATCAGCCGTGCTCGCTCCGCTCCTGGCCAGGTCCATGGCGGTCTTCATGGCCTCCTGAGGATCCACCACCAGGATTTCATCCGCCAAATTCATGGCCATGCCGTCCTGGGCCCAGGGGTTCTGCGATTTTTTTTGACCAAAAACCTGGTTTTGTTTGGAAGAAAAAGATCGAAAAAAATGAGGGTCCTGATTTTTTTTTTTGGGATTTGCACCCTGGTGAAAAAACTGGCAAGAAAACTTTTTGGGGGAATGGAGCATGTTTGGTAAAGACCTGGAGGTTAGATGTTGGGGATTTCCGTCAACCGCGCCTCGGTGACCTTGGGAATGAAGTTGGGGGTCCAACCTCATTTTGCAGCTCAACACAGATGGGAACAGTGTCCCAAAAAAGTCCAACTGGAAGTTCGTGCCTCAAATCATGACCTTTTAGCCTAAAGCTTTGGTTCTAAAGATGCATCGTAGGTTGCCCCCAATCCATCCCATAGTTTAGACCCCCCAAATTGAAGGGAAAAGTACAGGAACCCCAAAAAAAACATCGCAGGTACCGTGGTTTCCGGTATGTGCTCTTTAAATCAACCAGTAGAAAAATGCTGAAAATCAAGGGTGACAAGGAGATATATGATGGATATCAATCAAATGTTATGATCAGTTGAACCACTCTTCAGTGTTTAGGAGTACAGTTTTCTTGTTTTGCTTTGAGGGATTTTGAGGGTACAAATTTTTGACCCGTATCCTTCCAAGGTTTAGGGGATTTCTTGCTATACATTGTCGAACAATCCATGTTGATGTGTACCTTTGATCCTTGGGCTGCGTACCCTGGATGGGGTGAGGGCTCCAGGCCTCAGCAACGAAATCCGCGAAAAAACTGTGTTTTTTCCGCGATGACTCTGCGCAGATATCAGGGAGAAAATCTATGTAGTTCTATAATTGCACATCTATATAATACATATATATACACATATATACACATCAATCTATATATATATATACACTTGTTTTGTGGTTTCAACCTCCTGACATGATTGTAGAACAGTAGTTCTTGAGGGAAAATGTCGTCCCATTTGTTGAGATGGGAAGACGGACCTATGAACTGAGCGCGCCAAGACAAGTGTTCAGGAGGGTATGACTCATGACGCGGTCTAACCAACAAGAACCAAGCAACATTGCGTGTTGACAAACAGTTGATGGGGATACAAGCTCTCGAGATGGGGGAAAACATGGGAAAACAATCAGCGGTCGAGGTGGGGGAGAACCCAGGCGCCCCCACAGGATGTCCTTTGGCTGGCGCACCTGGATACGTTTAGAAAATTCAAATTGTGTTCACCTTCACATCGAAAAAGAACTCATTGGAACTGCGCAACTGGATAAGAAAAGTACAAATAAACCAATTTTGGATCATTTTAGAGTACTTCCCCCGACTAAAAAAACATTGTCGTTGTAATGTCGCTGTGATGTGCTCTGTCAAAAACCAGAAGAATGGTCCCTGGGGTCAGCACCAAACTTTCCAAGCACTTCCTTCCTCTCCTGGCTTCAGAAGGCACATCCCTTACATGAACGTGCCCTAGGCCCGAAACTTGAGATCTTCTGAAGTACATATTCAAACGATTGCAGCCTCCGGAAGGAATGGAAGTGGGCACTTTCAAATTCCAACTTCTATCATTTTTTGCAAGTGGCATCAAGTGGCTAAGATTCTCTTTTCTTGTCTTTTCATATATTGTGATTCTAAGCATCAAATGATTCAAATGTCAGATCTCGACATTTCAATGCCAAGAACCTGTGACCTCCATCCATTTACGGCACCTGCTTGATGCCACTGGTCAGCAGGGCAGCTGTCTGCGGCGTCAAAAGGACTCTCCAGAGGATTCCCACGGATTCCAGGTGTTTTCGGGGCCATGATTCACAAATCAGCACTTCATCCAGATTCATCCAGTATGATCCAGTGATCCAGTGAATTTAAGGGTCCCAAAAAAAAATGACAGGATGAACGAAAAAACCGCTTCTCCAAGATTTATCCAGAAGTGAATATAGTGATTTCACGCGAACGGGAGCAGCGTTTTGGCTGTACATCATGGTCGAAAAAGGTTCAGGGCATAAAATCATCGTTTCGACATGTCAGGGATCAACTGTTCTGCTCTAAACATCTTAAGGCTTACTCTGTTGTCGAGGTCGCATCAGGACTCCCCTTTTTGGACATGTCACTTGGCAATTGCACATCTTTGCATGTTCACATATTTTCCGTGGCCAAATCCACCAACCTCTGGCCGTTTATCTTCCCAGATTTTCCACCTTTGGCTCGGAAAGGATGATCTTCAGGTTGGGCCGTGCCTATCGATCATCCCAAACCCGTTGACTCAGAAATCCGACCTGGCAATGGAATTATCTATGTCATCCCTAAAAAATATCAGCTACAAATCGATGTTTCGCACCTAAAATAATAAACATAATAAGTTACATAGCTACGTTAAATTACTAGATGATAAAAAAATGTTATTGATCTATTTAAACATAATAAGTTACATAGCTACTTTAAATTACTAGAGAGTACAGTATATATATATATATATCTATCTAAGACCTACTACGCAAACCGAAAAAAGAAGGAAAAACACATGTTCCGAAATATCCAGAAACATCGAACATCTTTGGGCAACTGAAAAAAAAACATCAAAATCGATCCAGCACAGTTAGGTCCCCAGGAGTGGATCCGGAAAGTGGCGGCCGCATTTTTTGACGCGAGAATGTACTGGGAGCTGATCGTTTTCCAAGCAGCAGCTACAGTTCTCTGCGTCTTCTAAGACAATGTTGGTCCAGCGGTCCAGCGGACAATGTTGTCAAACCTTTTTTTATCTCACAGTCTTTGCAAAACTGTGAATGATGGAATAATAGATTATATTATATTATATTATATTCACAACATATCAGAAGCTTGGACAATGTTGAATAATTTAATGTGAAACTCAAGACGAAAGAAACGAATCAGAAATCGAATCACTGGAGGCTGTCTCTCGAGAAGAAACCGAAGCTCTGATCATCTCTCTCATTCAGCTGGTCCATAGGGATGACACACACAGCGATCTTTGGCAAAGGCATCCAGTTGCTGAGGGCTATGTAGGGTGCCATGGTCAAAGATGGGATAAGAACAGGCTATGGCCAGCCCACATCATTCCACCATAATGAATGGGGTTCTTTATAATTGGTATATTATGGTATATCAACATTTATATGCTGGGGTATATCATTAAATGATCATTCATGCATTAACTGTTAATATCATTGCAATGTGTATATCATGATTCAGGGATGACCCTCACCATCCCCTCATGTCTTGCCATTTTGACAAAATCATCACTGGACCTTCAGCGGAAAACCTTTCTGCTCAGTCGCTCCGTTGCGCTCGACGAGTTCCTGGTGTTTTAGGACACAAACTCGAGGCAGTCATCGTAAAAATTCACTGCATCATAGTGATTCATAGTCTCCAATTTCATCCCAGGACCCAGGATTGATGTGCCAGTTGATGTTTCGGCCCAGCCAACGCCCAGCCAACCCGGTGGTCAGATCTTCCCATCCCTGGCTGAGATCACCAAGGCGAGCAACATCGGCCAGGTCGTGCCCGCCAGTCTCCAAGCACATGTGACCTGCGGGAGGGGGCACAGATATCCGAAGATATCCTGAGGATCTCGGAAATTTCTGAATGATTTCCTGATGTTTGTTGAAAGTGGGTGAATTAACTGGTGGTTTCCAACTCTCCAACATATTGATCGTTTTCTGAAGTCACCTCAAATGGGAAGGGACAATGATAACACACATATGTGGCATATGCATGCCTGTGTAGGAATCGTTCAAAAGAAACAACATGTGATACAGTGATACAGTATATATCAGCCGTCCATTGTCTGGATTATCGATGAAAATGCCTCTTTCTTTGGGTAGTACCTGGTGGGAGGTATCAGCAATCCGCTTTGACTCAGTCACCAGTAAAGGGAAAGGGACAAGTAAACAAAAACTGAAAACGCCCATCAGCTTCCATCAGATTGTCCGTCTGCTTTTCAAACCAGACAGTTTTGTTGCTCAAATCCCATACTGTATAATGTGGAAAACCGCAAATCCAATGCCACAAAGCCACAAATCTCCTCTTTGGGAATGCGTTTTCAACGGAAAAAACTACCCATTGCTGGTGAGTCATCGGGAATGGTTTATAGTGTCGGTTTTATATGGTTTTATGAAATGGGCATGTCTTAAAAAGGGTGTCCTACCCCAAAATTCTATGTATTCTTCATAAAATGGAATTGCTGGAAATAAGGGTGCCGGTAATTATACCCTTTCTTGGACGAGCCGCCAAGCTCAAATATCATGTTGATATACCTGAATTACGTTGAATTACTGTAGATCTCCCCACTATATCCCGGCTGGCATCCCCATGAATGTTGGTTCCATCCTGACTTCTGATGGTTACCGTGAAATAGCCCAATTTCTGATGGTCAAAGGTTAACTTTATTGAACTTTATTGCTGACACCGCCGTTTCTCCTACGTAGTGACATAGTTGAAATCCCAATCTTATCATTTTTCTGGTGAAATCCCTAATTTGGATGGTTAGAAATCACCATGTCTGATGGTTAAATCATCTTACATCATCTTAAATCACCTTAACTCCCAGTTTTACTGGTGAACTCCCCCTGATTTTTCCTGATCCATCCTGAGTCCAGGCCTCCTGGGCGCAAGGCTCTCAGCCTGCCATCCTGCAGCCTGCCGCGCGCCGCGTGAAGCTCCGAGAGCTCGGACAGGCAGGGCTCGGCGGTCAGGGGAAAGGTGCCTCGGAGCCAGATCTGTTGAGGACAAATTGTTGGCAAAACTGGTTGATGTGGGCAATGTTCAATGGGTCAACCAAAAATCTGCAATGAACACGTCATTGGATTGGCTTCAGGGAAAATAGCGGACACCGATGGTTTTTACCATGAAATTCATGGGGGTTCCTGTAAATGTTCCCTTAAACCAAGCCATTGATTCTGGAAAAACTTGGGAAAACATAGGGAAATATGAGGGGATGCTGTGGGATATTGTGGGATATGCAACTGATATGGGTTATATATATATGTATTATATACAGTATAAATATATGGGGATTCATTAATGTGAAGAAATCTGGAAAGATGGTGGGTTAAGACGGTGTTGTACAATAAGACTTGTGATTTCTAAGCTTAAAGGACTGAAAATCCACCTGAATGCGGAATTAACCAACAACAATTGGAAGATAACATACGTACAACTTAAAAAAAGAGGTTGCGAATGGGGTGGTTGACTAAAATATAGAGCTGCAACTCACTTTTTCGATGGAGGTTGAACACTCAACAAATATCCAGCTTTAATGTCGATGATTTCCCTACATTTCTCCATCCGGCCATGTTTGATTTCCCGGGAAATCACCAGAATGACCCTAGGGCCCTAAAACGACCCCCAGCCCACCTGATGAGGGTGTGATAGCAACAAAGTGGCAGTATTTGCCCAAAAAAGTGTGTGAAGCAACCGGCGAGATCAGTGAGAATGTCTGGAGATGTGAGGACAATATCTGATCAATGAATCATCTTCTGGTCTGTCTGGTCTGGTTAAGTCAAGTACACACTGTTGTCCAACATTGTCTAAGCCTCTCCCAAAGTACATCTTCACCCATTTCGGACTTCCGATGGTTGCGCAGTCCACTCATCCCAAATGGCATCGGATGGCATCGGTCTTCCCTGGGACCCTGCCATGCTACCCCAATGAATTGCTAACGCGGAAGCTGCATTCAGGTCCTGCGACGAGGCCCGCATACCAAAGTTGCCTCTGAAATCCTGTCCCCAAGGAGTTCCTATTTGGTACCTTCTGAACACGTTATCGGATCGGTTGGGGAATCAGCTTAGAATCGTTGAAATCCAAACTCCTTGGTGGGGTGCTGTTTTCGAACCTGCTCCACCCGGCGGCAACATCATGTCACACCCCTTCGACGTACGGTCCTTGACAATCTGAACAGCTTCCGAAGGATCGCAATGCGATCCAGACATGAACCAGCGCGGATGATAGGCACCTTTCCAGGAAGGCACTTCTCCGAAGCTTCCAGGAAGGCATCGTCTCATCATTTCACACATATCTCAAAGAAAGAGAATCATCGACGTCCTCCTCCTCCTCCTCATCATCATCACCATCATCATCATCATGATCATCATCATGATCATGCAGGTTCTAAGAGACCAGATCCAAGATAACTTCAGATGTTCACATGTGTAATTGCTTATCAGGATTAACATGAATGTACCCACCCATCCCAATTTTCAGATGGCCATTGATCGCAATGTCCAAGCCCCAGCGCCACCTATGGGCACTGCCGCCAGCTGGATCTGGAATTTCGAGCCCAGCAAGCGGAAGACTGGACAGTACCCAGTGTCCCCCAGAAAGCACAGGGGCATCACCTTGGTTGCAGGAAAAATCATTGAAATCCTGGAGGTTTCGATGTTTTCTGATCCTGTGGATATGAGTAATCTCAAGGCCCGCCTACAGATGGACACATCAATTAAGCCATCCCAAGCCGAGGTACTTTGACTCACCCATATCACTTTGACCGATATCCCAACGACTGATAAAGCCTATAGCTGTCTGATGCTTTATATCAATTGGTATTGTACAATACCAGGAGTGTTATCCCATATCATGGTGAGTCTTGTTGCCAATGGGTCCACTTTTTCAAAGAAGCCTGTTGTAAACCGTTGCCCGGAAATGTCTGATTCAAAACTTGGTTGCTGATTTGGCTTGGCTGGATCGAAAGATGTTGGCATTCGTCTGAAATCTGGATGCAAGACTCATTGTGGGCAACTTTGTATAATCCTAGCAAGTTTGTGTGATCATATATGTTAAAATTATATCTACAAACCTGATTGGTGCAAGCATTGTGACGTGCCTGCAATACAAGGGCCTTGTCGGTTTGCAAAAAAACTACATGGTTTTGCCCAAAAACAATGAAGAGAAGATGCCCAAATTCATGACAAGGTCAATTGCAAAAAAACATACGTGCCCTCCGCCATTGATTTTTTTGGTTTTCTCCAACAATTTCCAGGTACCAAAACCCGAAAAAAAAAACAGTCGATGTCCCAGGTGCCGTCTCTTCACTTTGGAGAACGATCCCAAAACCACACCAAAGCCTTGCAACAGCTAAGGAACCGTTGTGGATGGAACAAAATTTGCGGAAAAACATAGTGAAAACACGGTATTTAATCAACAAATACCACGGATATTAAATGGGATATACACAACATGTGATATGATATATATCTGGATTGATGAGAATCCGTTCCCTCTACTATAAAAAAAGAAGCCTTATATTGGATCTATTCAATTTTTGGGGCACAGTCGTGGTATCTACATGTTCTTGATCCCTCTGCCATGAAATTGCGGTCTGTCACCATGAGTTCGAAATCCATCAGGACATACCAAGAAAAGACACCAGAAACAAAAGAACTGCAACAAGATGTGTACATTATTAATGATATTACTATATTATCATTCTGTTGCTATATTACTGTATTAATATCTATAAAGTATTACTATATTGTTCCAATACTCTGACTAGATTGCTATGTTACTCTAGTATCTAATTTGCTCTATTATCTTATTACTATGGTACTATGTTACTCTATTCCTATGTCACTATGTTACTCTATTACTATATCAAGATGTTACTATATCATATCACTATATCACTCTCAAACCATATATTGGTTCATATCACTATATCATATCACCACTACCAGTATATGAATGTCAGGGACTTCTCTGGTCACACCACGGCCAGCCACGTGGTGTTGCGATCCCAGGGCCATCGATTGGCCCAGTGCTGCGCCGGCAGCGCCACCACGGCGAGATCGTCATCGACGGCGACTTTCTGGCGATCGATCAGGGCTGCGTTCAAAACCCTCAGCTGGTTGGTTGATAAATGTAGATAATCATTCCCATGTATGTGTATATATAATATAATATATAATATATATAATATAATATATATATATATACATGTATAATTATATATATATACGTATGTATATGTATATGTATGTTCTCATATGTATATGGCGATAATGTTTTGATAATGTTATGATGACGTTATGATAATGGCATTTCCCAGGTTATGGATTGTTAGGACGATGTTGCCACAGAGCCTTTCTCGTACGGATCCCGACCTGAGTGTCTCTTGAGTGTCTCTTGGATTGTGATAGTCTCCAATATATTGTATAGCATAAGAGTATAACGTCATATAATCCACCAACAGGGAGGTTGAACACTGCTCAAGTGACGATAGCGATTCCCATACTGGATGAACGATAATCCATGGAAATGCGCAATAGCCATTGGGTAGTGTAACTTAAATAAATATAGGACCCTTTTTTCCACCAATCGACCAGGTTTTTGGTCACTAGTGGTCACTGCTCAATTAATTGCCATTCAGCGGATGTGCTTCGCCCTTTTTCCCATCTCTCCCTGCTTGAACCCTCCCATGGTTATGTGCAGCCCCACTGAATGACTGAATACATAAATCATCATAAATCCCTCATTGAACATCATTGATCATCATTGGCGGTCCATCTCCCCTGGTGCTTAATCACTTACATTTCCCATTTTTGGATCATTTTGCTGCGACATCTCCCCATCATCTGGGTCCCCAGCCTGCCACCAGTCCATCTCGGTCACCGTTCCGACGTTCCACGCGGCGAGCCAGGAGCCAAGGCCCAACGGAACCAGCCACCGCATCGCGGGACGCCGCTGGTGGAGCTGCCTGCGACAACAGGTCTGGGAATGAGGTCGTGCAATCCATGGAGGCCCACTGGTGGTGACATATTTTGATACCAAACATTCGCCTTGAAAAAGAAACTCCCTTGGACTTCACACGTGAGCTGGGATACTCCCCTCTGCCTCACAGTGGCTTCATCTAGATGGTCGTAGTGCGCATGGGAGATCCTAAGTCTTTGAGGCTGTGGGGGGCGAGACCTGATCAAAGACATATTTTATTGGGATCAATTTCAGGAAGCTCCAAGACCATGAAAGAGAGAGAGAGAGAGAACTACTTTGAGCGTTCTCACTTCACATTTGCTTCGCAAATTGGAATTACATCCAGCTCCATCCAAAGTTGCCAACCAGCCAACCATTTTTGGTTGGCCAAATCCCTTTGTTTTTTCTTTGAATCTTTCCCCATCTTTGCTGGTGAAGCCCCCATGATTTTCGGGGGCTTGACATCCCCAGCCATGGCCATCCCAGGATCGCCACCACATCCGGCAGCAGATCTTCCGGCCAATCGCTGAGATCGGCTTTCACTGGGCTCTCAGTGAAGCGTTTAGGGCCCACGAAGGAGAAAGGCGAACACCTGTCCCGTTTGGGATCCTCAAACACCAAAACGAAGGGGTTCCAAAAGGATTGTCATACATTGTCATACCCAGATATATCCAGAATGTTGCTCATCCAGTTTGGAACCTTTCTTTGCCGACCTGCCTTTCCACAGATGAAGTATGATGGAATCTATGCAATCACATTGATTTATCAAGATTTATCAACTGGCAAATGAAATTGCAAAACTAGATGCTCTCAGGCTCTTGGAATCTTGAAGAAAGAGATGGTGGTCAGATCGGTCAGGTCGCTCGCTTTGTCGCGCTCTGAATCACAGCAAGCATTTCCAAGCCATGTATCTCTAGTTTGCTGGGCTTGAGATTTCCAAATCATAGGACTGACACAAATCCTTTGAAATACTGTGTATGAGTATAATATTATATATATATTATCATATTAATATCCTCATTGCATTGTCTTGTCTGAATACATCCTGCAGTTTTCCCTGCCTCTCAGAGAAGACTGGATCAAAGAGGAACATCTTTCCGGCCTCGGATGGCAGTTTTTCAGTAGTCATCCCAGGTGGGAAGAAGTTGAAACCAAGCAATTTCGCCCAGAGATCCGAAAAAAATATCATCAACCATCATCAACCAACATCCAACAGGGAATGGATCACAACATCCACCCCTTAGTTCGCCACAGATTCCAACCACAGATACCGGTTCCATGGACCCACCAGTTACGGGATCGATCCGCAGCGAGGGGCATAGATCCCCAGAACCGAGGCATGTCCCAACCAAACAGCCACAGGTCGGGTCTCCTGGAAGTGGGTGAAACCAGGGGAAAACGGTCAAAACCGAAAAAAAACAAACCTGGAAACTAAAACCCAAACATAAATTGGTCTTCAAAGTCCGACTGAATATTATACTTATAGTATCTTATAGTGACATTGGTGTTGACTCACAACCACAGGAGACGCTCTTGAAACCATATGAGATCTTGTTGTTCAGTCATCCAAGTCTGAGTTGAAATGAGCTTACATGACGGGAGCATGATGCCTGAAAACGAAGACATGTTCAGTTCGGTAGGCAACCGAGCAGGGCACACATTGATACCTGTCACTTCATTGCCGATTCTACTTTGAAGTGCACCCACAGTAGCAATGCAATAGATTTGTGGATAACATGTGCTGTATACCCTCTGGTGAACTAACATAGCAATTGAAAATGGCCATTTATAGTGGATTTTCCCATAAAAAATGGTGATTTTCCATTGCTATGTTAGTTCACCAGAGGGTAGTATCTTATCCCTGGTTGGAAATTCTCTGCTTTCTAGGGTTTCAGCGCTGACCTCTGTGTCGTGACATCTCCAGGAACTTGGGTTTTCCGCACAAGCGGGCGGATTTAGCCACCATTTGTGGCAACACCCCAATCCCCATCATCAGTGTTCCCAAAAATCAGTTTCATGTGAAACAGATTGAAACAGAATATTCAGCCATGTTGGTTTATTCAGCAAATCAGCATCTTGGAAACCACCATAACCTCTGGTAATTTAACATAGAAATTGAAAATTGTCATTTATAGTCGATTTACCCATGAAAAAGGATGACTTTCCATAGCTTTTTGTATGTTTACCAGAGGGTAACCTCCATGGCCTTCGCATCCCCTTCGCGATTTCCATGGCCTTTCGATCTCGTATGGCCCGTAGCTGGTCCCATGCCACCGGCACTGGACTCGTCAACTGCGCACTATCTGCATCTTGGAAGATGGGCGGCCGCGCATCACGTAGCAAGCGCACCTTGGGCGAAGTTGCAGGAGATTCAAAAGGAGGTTTCATGAAATGGCAGGTGCTTGCAAAATGGGAAGATTGTGCTTATATTATATAACATGATATGTATAATAATATATGATTATAACCATATACACCATCAAGAAAAATGGTGATATGTCGTGGGACTGGTTCAAGTGAAATGTTCAGCGAACATCATGGTTTTTACGTGCGATTTTTTAATCAACAAATGTAGGGGGTCCCTACCAAGTGTTCTTCAAACCGATGCACTGACTCTAAGGTGGCATCATGAAATGCCAGTTGTATGGGGAGATACGGTGACTGTGACTTTCGCTTGAGTCTGAATGCTTTAAAATACCTTACTAAATTGCAACTTAGCTGCAGCAAACTGCAGCTCCAATCCCGCTGGGACTTGCGCAGGGGTTCAAGACATGGGTATTTCATGGTATTTCATTGTATTTCCACATGGTCGTAAGACCAATTAAATGTGCACAGGGTACAACTACCAGTCGGTGATGACACATGGTAGCTGATTGACTCCACTCATTTTCTGTAAGCTGCTGCCAGCGTGGTACTTGGCGCAGGCTTCAAATGGGAACAACAACCCAAAAGGTGCTTTTGGATCGGTGCTTTTGGATCTGATGCACATCTATCATCCCCTGGCACTTGGCTTGATGCAATATGTTGGTATGTTGGTGCCTAGTTGCCAAACAATTCTTTCATTCCTTCAAAGATCCGAACAAACTCTCCAAGCCTCTGTTCGGCTTGAGAGTCCAAGCGCCGTCCATTACAGCTCACAGTTGTTGGCCATGGAGCACCAGGAGGGCACAAGCTGAAGGCATGTTCCCCCACCAACTGGGGCTTCTTCTGCAGTTCCTCCAGAAGTGAACTCAGCAAAGTCGACATGAGAACTGTCTGGGTCAGATCCACCATCTCCTCAGTAGACAAGGATTGGATGTCCTTGAAAAGTTTCTTGGCGTGCTCCGTATCCTTGATGGAGCCCGTGCACGCGCGTTGAACTTCTGGGTTCATACTGTTGCTCAAGCCGCTCAGCAAACAATTCCCGGGATGCTTTGTTGCGCCACGTTGTCCATTGCACTCCCGGTGACTAGAGCAATAGTGCCAAAGAGATAACCTCGCTGTGCCATTGCACGGGACTTGCTCCGATCCATTTTTCGGCTGCAAGGTCTGGACAAACTCCCCAACGTCCGAGAATAAGGAGCGAACGAGGCCAAAGTCAAACTTGAAATCTTCATGATTTGGAAGTTGCTCTTTGACAGAGTCACCCTTTGTGGTAACGTCAAAGTACAATGACATGAAGCGACTCGCCATCTTCTGTTGCTCATCTTTGCCATTGCCGGGCTTTGCACCTCAAACTCAACCAACACCCAGTGAACATTCCTAGCTATCTCGGAAACCCGCATCAAAAATAGAGGTTTTCATGGGAAATTCATCGAATCATCGAACTAAATGGGCCATTTTCGCGTAAGCCATGCTTGATTACCAGAGGGTATTTAGAACAGGAACTATGATCCATAGATTGCCGATCTTTCATCGTCAGGTTGGATTCACGGGCATTCTCCGCATTCTCACGGCGTCATAGTTGGCAACCTACTGGCATCTGTGTTGTTTGAAAGGAATAATTTTCACCCAAACCATCCAAAATCAACAGCCGGACTTCTCAAAAAGCACGCAACATCGATGCGGGAGACAGGCATTTACTGGTTTGGAAATCCATGGGATCTCCTAAAATGCATTGTCACGACTGGCGCATAGGGAACTTCCAAACAACCCCGACCAGCAGATCATGATCCATTGGCTTTTTCATTTCCCAGCTGTCTTCAACACTATGACTGTGTCTGAAAACGGGGGAATGGGGTACGCCCCAAAGTGGCAATTCCGATGGGACAAATGATGCATGCCTCAGCCAGAACCATCACACAAGCCATGGACTTGATGCATGTCTATCCTGGCATCCCATGGTATCCCCGAAAAACGGATGCCAAACCGGTGAAAAATCTTCAAAAATACAGCATGTTTCATCATATTTCAACCCCTAAACCCTATGCCTGGTATCCCCGAAACATCCCCCAATCACATTGGGAAGAACCAAGAAAAACAACAAGAGAACCAGGTTCAACACGCTTCAGCATGACTCAGCCATGTTCAGCCAGCCTTCAGGGCATCCACTCCATCACCAGGTAACCTGGTTAAAGGGACCCAAGACAAAGAACATAGTCCCGGTATCCGGTATGTCCCAATGGTTTTTCCCCAATATTGATGGTGGATTAACCCAAGGGTAGAAATAGACAAGTCATGAATTCCACTTTGGGCCGATTCACAAAGGGGGCAAATGGTGGCAAATAGAAAACATATTTTTAAAAATCACCAAATTCGCCAAATCCAGGTAACAAGTACATCAACTCAGCTGACAAGAACTCCTTCCCTAAGAGCTTGGCCACCTTGTCGCGAGCTCGATGTTTGACTTCCAAAATGGTCATGCTGTCCGTGACCCCTTGGAGTGGTACAAACCTTCCAGACAGTCCTACCTGCAGCAGCAGCTCGGAACCTTCCTGTCTTGAGTTCTCAGCCATGATCCTCTTCAAGTTGTCAGAAGGCTATCTGCTATCAGCTGCTGTCAGGTCGAAAAAAACGAGGCTGTCTTGAGGCTGCACTGGCGGTAGGAGTCTTTCACATGAATCCCTCAAAAAATCATGTCCTCATTCGGAATACAAATCCAATGGGATTCGTCTTGGAACTGCAGATTGTGGATTAGCAATCACCTTCCGGATGGGCATTCCAGTTAGGATTCCGTTTCAGATTGTGGATTGGGAATCCCTGCAACTCCATCCATTGCTCTTTTGCCTCCAAGGGACGATGTCGCTGAAGCCTTTCTCGCAGGGATCCCGACCTGAGTTTTCATGAAACATCTGTGAAAAGCAGGATGAAATCAGGAAACCAATGAGAACAGCTTTCGCTTTACCGTTTTACCATGAAAACCATGAACTGAAACAAATTACTTTCATCTGGAAGTGTATGTGTATATATATGTATATATATATGCGTATATTATGGCATATATTTTCTGACATTCTATTCTGGCATTCTATCTGGCATTCTATCTGACATTCTATTCTGACATTCTACTATGACATCCTATCTGGCATCCTTTCTGGCATCTATTCTGACCTCTTCTCTGGCATTCTTTCTGATATTCTATTTGGCATCTATTTATTCTGATATTCTTTCTGGCATCTTTTCTTGCATTCTATTTGGCATTCTATGTGACATTCTATTCTGCCATTCTTTGTGGCATTCATTCTGGCATTCTTTCTGGCATTCTATCTGACATTCTATTCTGGCATTCTTTCTGGCATCTATTCTGGCATCCTCTCTGACATGGGGCGAGCGCGACATCTCAGTGGGCAGTGAATAGTGCAAACTGAGATCTGGAGTTCGCTTACCTGGCAGGTGGGGAAAAATCCGAAGCCGAAGCCGAAGTAACTTGTAGTCGTCCCAAGCTGGGACAAACGATTCGTCTCTAAGCATCTAGCTTTGGGTTTCAAGTTTGGGATGTTTCACACAGTTCGAATGGGAGCTCGCTTCCTGTTGGATCAATTTTCCAATTAGCCCACACATCTGCTGATGGCGACATCACATGAAATCACCACTGGAAACACAAGCCACGTTTTCGGCTCTCCACCCCGATTCTTTCTGAAAGTAAACCACTGTTCTTGAAAATGTGTTCCAAGTATATCCGAATTTTGTTGGTTCAAACACAATTTTAGATTTCATTAGAAGCTATTTAAACCACTCGGAACCCCAATTCATGGCCATCAAAAGAATATACGCAAACAAAATATGAGGCAATTATATCATCTGATGATGAAACTGGATTATCTCGTGAACTTCTCAAAAGTAAGGGTTTAAGTTCTTTTTTGGCCACCCAACAAAAACATCGCATCGCACTTGGCACCGGGTGGCCGTTCTTCTTCCATGGATTCATGAAGCGCCCCGAAGCTTCCTTCAAGGGTCGGGGCAATTCCTCCTCAGCCAGGCGCCTGCTGGTGCTCAAGCCGCTGGCTCCTAGGTCGTGCCGCGTGGCTGTGTGCAGGGGGATTCATCAGAGAAAAAAGGGAGAAACAGGGTGATGCGACTGACAGTGGTACCCTCTGGTTATGTCAAAATAGCTATGGAAAATCACCATTTATAGTGGATTTTCCCATTAAAAATGGTGATTTTCCATAGCTATGTTAAATTACCAGAGGGTAAGGTTTAGGATCAATGATTTATCATTATTGTTATCATTATGGCAATATGTAATCATCATCACCAACGTGGAGTTTACCAGCCAGCAACGATGCTTTTTCTTGCAGAACCGGAGACCTTCGAACGGAAAGATTCTGATCTGCAGCTCCTTTTACACGATGACCTGCAGTTCGTCCCAAGGATCTCAGCAAGGTTCAGTCATTCTTCATCAATGCCCTCCAGTTCTTGTTCTCTTGGACGACGAACGTGAGTGGAATCAAAAGATGACAAATGCATCTGGAAATGGATAGGTCTCTGCGGGTCAATGGGATAACAGGATGGCTGGCCCAAAGTGATGTAGGTATCTCTAGAACAAATATACCTCTTGGAAGAACCTGGCAAACGAAAAAGCATGGGATGGCGAAAGTAGCACCGGCGCTCTATGTCCGCAGGAGGCAGGTTGATGACATTTTGAAGCATCTGTTCAATCCGATCCCAATCAGAAGGTTTGATGAATCTCCGCAGTGTTGGCATGCCTGTTTCGATAGTCGGCGCCCATGATTGACGATGAAATACCAAATGAACCTCTTTAATGTCCAGAAGTCCAGTCTCATTGCTGAAGAGCAATGCTATCGCCATCAGTTCTTCATATGCATTGACAATTTCAGTCTCCGACGAGCTTTGAGTGCGTGTTTGGGAGGGCGCTGAAGCAAATGCATTTCGAGGAATTGAACCGGGCGCGGCATCTGGTGGAGCTTTTTGTTCTGGATCTTCTTTCATGGCCAGCAAGCAATAGTCGTTGCCTGTTGTTCCCTCGGGAATTCTGGTGTGGAAGAGATCCATGGACACGGGACCGTCGGTGCCCTGCAGGGAAACCCTCAAGCCCCGGGGAATCGCGGTACCGGTCGAGTTTTCATCCTCGGTGTTCAGGAACTGCAGGAATCGCTGACGGCTCTCCGTGTCCAGAAAGAGGTCAAAAAGACTGGTGTCACAGAGTTTCTTCTTGGACTTCAACAAGCGCTCCAGGCAACTGGCGTCATCGACAATTCTGCAGCTCCGCCGGTCCAGTACTAAATCTCCATCGCACAAACCCCGCAAGACGTGGCGAGAGCCCAACATCAGCGACGAAGCGTCAGTGGAATCCACCTTCGATGCGTTGCTGGAGCGCAACATGATTTCCACCAAAGCAATGGTGGTGGCACAGAGGATGTGTGAAGCAACCGACGCAACGATAGTGATTGACATCAGGTTTTCGAAACCGATGAGATACCATAATCTGTACAGGAGCAACACTGCTTCGAAGGCATAGAGGGTCAATGTCACTTTGTAATTAATGAAGACTATACTTAAAAAAAACCATGGTACTTCCAACCATCTTGTCTGAAAGGCAGAGCATTACTAGATCCGTCTCGTTCAATGTGGTGAGCACACTCATGAAATGAAGGATGCAATAGATCGCTGTCCAAATGCGAAACTCACCACTGGAGAGGACTCTCTCATCTGCCCAGCAATGCAAGCTGTATCCTGTGAACATTAAGAGTTGGTGAAACGCTAACTCAATAGTGGGAGTCCGCACCACTCGCCAGAAGTTTGCAAGACACAACCCGAAGGTCAAGTGAATGAAGAGTGTGTTCGTGTGCATGAAATTCCTGATCCGTGTCTTCTGCAATTCCGCCTCATATCATCTCTGTTGATCTCGTTGTCGTTGGGACATGGGTGGCTGCAACCAAGTCCAAAGTCTGCGAAGCAAACCAGAGATGTTGGGATTTCTGAAACGCACATGTAGAAAAACAAATACAAGAGATGGCAAGCAAGTGATAAACACCTGGTTCCTCCCACAGCGAGGTACCCATAGCGCCTCAGGACCACAGCCAAACGAAGATCGCAAATCAACTGAACTGATGATGCCCTCGCTTGAGCCAAAGTGGTGGTATAACCGGCAAGTTGATGGTAAAGCAATAATGACTTGGAAACATCGAGGTTAAAAACTAGAAAAAAAAGCTGCTTTGTCCAACAAACATGAGGGTCAACCAATAAAAATGATGGTATTTACCAACAAAACAAGTTGCTTCACCAGCATTTTTTTGGGGTTCCAGGGTACTAGCTGAAATAGTGATCTAGCTTGCAAGTACGACATGGGGGGGAACAACAATGCAGCAAACATTGGGTTTTACTGCCAAAAACACGAGCAACATGTATCAACATGTGGTGATTTGATGCAACATGGGGTGAAACTGGGAGTCTGTTCAATCAGCCCTTGCTTTCCAATATTTCGCCATCTAGATCTATAGCCATTATATCCCAATATAAATATATATATATATATCCCTACTATACCCCCATTGTTTGTTGGCTAAATCCCCCTTTTGGTTCCTCCCCAGCTCCTGCGATGCGCATTGCGCTGCGCCATGGCTGCGCTCCTGACCAATGCAACCTCACTGCCATGGCACACGGCCAGCTCTGCCGGAGTACGTACTGTGTGATGTGAGGGTTCGCTGGGAGCTTCGTGTTTGAGGAATCACATGTTAAGCACCTCAGTTGTTAAGCTAGGCTAGGCTATGACTCTGACTCAATATAATTTAATATAGCTTCCTACGACTTATGAAATTAATAAGACATTCCAGCCGCACTTGTGACTTGTGACTCGCAGTGGCACGGCATCATCATAGCCACTGAGCCCAAGCTATTGGGCTTTGGGAATGGCGGAAAACGGCGATGGTGCAGAGGTCACGTGAGCAGGTCTTGTTTCTCTTCAACAAGATCCTGGAGAAAACCGACAGCAAATGCTGTAGAAAAGCCTGGAATCTTTGGAGGACTTTTCTGTCTGGAATTGCGTCCAATGTTCTCTACAGGACTTCGTCCATGTACTGGTGTGGCGAAACAGAACGTGGCACAAACAAGAGAATCCAAGTTCTCAAAACGATCATTCTTTAAACGAAATGTCACCAAATTTGCACCTCAAGACTCACATGTTTTGCCCTTTCCAAAAATGCCTTTCCAGGCTTCCCCAATCCATATATATTTATTATCCATTACATATTGTATATTATATATACTATATATATATTATATTATATCATATTATATTATATTATATTATATCATATCATATCATATCATATTATATTATATTATAATATATAGATATTATCTATATATATATCATATAATATAATATGTATATACCTATTCTACCACTCGATTTTCCCATTCATCCTCATTCATCCCCATGAATCCACAGATTTGACAAAGCTCCAACTGGCCTCCTTCATGACCTTGCCGGCTCCCTGAAAGGTGCCACCTGTGCCATAGCCTGTGACCTCGGATTGAAGTCAGGGGAAATGATGATTGGTTCATGAATACACCTGATTAATGACATGAACCAATGATGAGTTTTCCTGATTAATGACATGAACCAATGATCTAATCACCTATTGGAATCTCAATGATGAGTTTTCCTGATAGGTGATTCATGAATGCCCTAGGACCCTAGTAATCACAATATCTCAATGATTAGAATGACCTAGGTGATGAATTAGAATTAGAATTAGTTCACTGTTAGAATGACCGAGGAATCACAATAGCTCAATGATTGGTTTTGCTGATAAGTGATTCATGAATTATGATGATCGTTCACTAGTATATACCATATGATGATTCACATTAATGGGCTAATAGTTGTGATTAAAACTGGTGAATCAAAGTGATACCAGTAATTAGTAAGTTTTAATCATGATTCATGGTGAAGCATACTAATAGATGAATAGTTTTCATGGTGAAGCGTTTTACGCTGGGTCAATTTTCCAATACTTCACGACGTGAGATCATGGGATCAATTTCTCGATGGAACTTGGGATTGAAAAAGCATCAAGACTTGACCGGCACAGAATGTTGATATGATTGAATATCAGCCCATTGATTTTTCATGAGCATCCAAAATGAAGAGATCCTATATATATATAGAGGTGATGATAGGGGTGTTTATGAGTTGACCATGAGACTGGTCTGATTAAAAAAAGGGGATGCATGACTGATGCTACTTCTCATGAGAAATAGGAGTGTATGCAGCAAACATAGCATAGCGACATAGCAAACCGACGATATGATAAACACAACATAAACACTGTGTTTAGGGTATCGACATAACATACTCCGGGAGTACATGGGCACGATCAATGACATAAGCGAAAAATGCATCTCACCTTTGGTGTGGCACATCTGACCATCTCAAAGTGTGGTCAGTGGATCTCCATCTCCAGCTGATAGTTTCACAAACAAAAACCAACTCTTTAATAAGGTGAGACTAAAAATTTGGTGATAGTATGTATCTTAATTATAGTCATTCAATTGGAAAATACTCCATGATATACCATGATGAATCAGTGGATATGGCTGGGCCCAGTAGTACAGTTATACCATACCCCCATCGCTTCCTGGGTCCTGGGTGCACTGGGTGCCCTGGGCCCAGTAGTCCAAGTTCTTTCCCTCGAAGTCCCTGGATGGAAGCGCTGGTTGTTGCTGACGTACTACCAAAATTATGACGCTTAAATCTCTGTGTTCAAAAATGTTGACACCCATACCCATATGATCCCATATGATACCATCTGTATCTGGTACAGACGAAATAGATCTGTATATTATGTATATATAATTATTCACATATATATATATACATATTCACAAATTCTGTGGGAAGGTAAGCGGCAAGCTTTGGTGTTCGAGGACATTTGGATTTCAAACCAGAGAGATCCGATGACGGATCATCTCTTACAGGAAATGGCTCTCAGATAAAATCAATCAATAAATAAATAGATAGATAAACAACAATATAAACAAACAAAAGTCCTGTCATAAGAACAAACTAACATCTAAAGTGTCAGTTTTTTTTGCCTAAGGTTGTGAAATGATGTTAAATGGATGGAAAGAAATGTGCAACAGCCATAATGGTGATAATGGCGATGATAATGGCGATGATAATGGCGATGATAAGGGTGATGATGATGACGATGATGACGATGAGGATGATGATGATGATGATTATTATTATGATTATTATTATTAGTGTTATCGTTATATAAGCATTGTTGTTAATATTTGTTGTTAGTATCACTATGGATTACCACACGACCCCATGGTGCCAAGCTGCTTCAGAATCTCTGGACCTGTGGTCTTGGCCTCAATGGTCCACCAAGGTCGGTGCAGGGTCAGGGTGAATGGCTACAGCGGCTACTGATTTCATACGATTTAACAATATATATATAATGTATGTATGTATATATATATAATATAATACAATATAATATTATATTATATTATAATATATTATATTATATTATATTGTATTATATTATATTATATTAGAATATATTATATTATATTATATTATAGTATATTATATTATATTATATTGTAATTATATTATACTATATTATATCGTATTATATCATATTATATTATATTATAATATAATATAATAGAATATAATATAATATAATATAATATAATATACTATAGTATAATATACTATACTATAATATAATATAATATAATATAATACAATATAATATAATGTAATATATACATATACATATACATATACATGTACATATACATATACATATACATATACATATACATGTATATAGTTGAATCTGCAACATCTATATATAGTCTATACATGTCTATACTCTCCATAGCAGCATGTAGTTCTATAAGTTCCGGCAGCAATGAACCTGCTTTGCATGGTAAGAGAACGTAAAGGATAGAGGGTAAAAACATGTGGTGACCAGAACTATGCTTCGCCAACATCCCAATTCTGTCCAGGAGGCCTGTGGTCCAAGGTTTGGAAGAGCTTCCCTCTGCTTCAGTTGTAAAAATAGTTCTAGTTGTTTTTTGGAATTGGAAGTGAAACTCCACCTTCCATGACAAATCTTACCTTGCAAAAAGGACATCTATAAAAAGTGGGAGATCCTACTCTTCCGTTTACATCATTTACATCCATGTAACATGTACGAATAGATGGATCATGTTTGAAGCCTCGGTTACACTGGTGCTCATCTTTCCTGGGCCTCCGCGCGTGGTATTCAGGACCCGCCTGGCTCCCAGTTCTCACAGAGTATCTGGAGCAAAAATCACACGAGATCATGAATGGAATTTTGAATTGTTACCCTGACATTTCATGCATGAAGTATTTCATAATTGAATTGTTGCTGATCAGCTAAGTTTAAGCAGTCAGCATCAACTTAGCTGATCTGGCACCTGTCCCGCAGGGGCTTCACACCTCGTTCTCGAACTGTCTGGCCAGGAACCAGCCATGCTTCTCTGCCAGCTCCTTTCTGACACCGTAGTCACCACGGGGATCATCTCAGGATATCTCTGGTATTTTCCCGGACAGCCAGTGGTGTTTTTTTATCGCCGATGGGAACGGTTAGACTTGAAAGCATCAACCAGCCATTGCTCATATTCTGAGTGCCTCACTACTTATTAGTACTGTGTCAAATCTCTATTTTCTTCGCAGATACTGTATGACAGCTCATAATCTCACCCATTTTTTTGGGTTGGTTATATCAGGTTGTACTTCACTTCTTGAATCCATCTTGAATTTCGTTACATTACGTCAGGGTAGTTGTGCTTGTGCCTAAATCCCATGATTTATCCTGTCATTTTGCGACCTCTCCTCGTCATTGTGATCATCATTCCGGGACCCAGATGGAACATCTATTTAAAAGAACACCGGCCAGATCATCATGAGTATTATACAATATTATATATAATATTATATTATATATATACACACCTGTTTTCCAAAACAAAAAAAACATGATATCATATGATATCCCCGTTATTTCATAGTGAAATCCCATGAAAATCCCCCATCGTTTCTTGGTTTTCAAGATCCATCCACCTCATCTTCCCTGCACCTCAGCCTTCAGAACCATCCCGGTACCGCCCAGTGGGGCTGGCGTCACCTGGGCGTCCAAACTTAGCTCCAGCGCAAGATCACCGAGATGATACACATCTACCCTCTGGTAAACATACAAAACTATGGAAAATCACCATGTTCAATGGGAAAATCCACTATAAATGGCCATTTTCAATAGCTTTTTGTATGTTTACCAGAGGGTATTCATTGAATGTTTCAAGAGATTCATCTTTAAATCCTCCAGTCATGGTTTCCATTTCTGTGTTTCCGTATAGAAATTCATCCGTGGTCCATGGTTGCCTTCCAGCCCCGGGATCAATTTCGGAAACACCGGCGCTGAGGTCATCCACCACCACTTTGGCGCCCATCATGCGCATGACCTGAGGCAGGGCTTGGTGTGGCGGTGGTTGAATATTATGTGGCTATTGAAAAATGGGATTTAACTGGATTTAACCATCAATTATAGAATTATAGAGGCTTTACGGGATTTGATCCACCAATGATTTGTGTCATCGAAAGGCCATACTGGACATGGATCCACGTGTGTGCAACCCTTACCATCCCCTGAGTATGCAAACTTGGTCCCAACAATTCTACATCAGCTACCCCTTAGTAACTGCCGCAATTCAATAGGTCAATATCTGTTCCCAGCAGTTCACCCAGTCTTTCCAGCACTGCCGCGGCTGTGCTTCGGACCTTTCTTCGCTCAACGGAGAAGGAGGCCGCCATGGTGCAAACGAAGTTGTAGCCGCGCTGAGCGCAGACCTGGTTTTGGACGGTCATGGGTCGGTCCAGCCACTCTGATGTGCCAGTTGACGGGGGGATGAGTCTTCGCCACTACCCTCTGGTTATGTCAAAATAGCTATTGAAAATTGCCATAGAAATAGTGGATTTTCCCATTAAAAATGGTGATTTTCCATAGCTATGTTAAATTACCAGAGGGTAACTTGAATGATCTTGAATGTACATCCAAGTGGTGAACACTGAAATAGCGGGTAACACTGTTGTTTGTGCATGTTCCCCCCAAGATGGACGAGATGGTATTGACATCACGCACGACCCATTCCCTACACAGACTCTGTGTGTGTGCGCTCTATGTCCGAAAATTGGGAAACTCAAAATCCTGATGGGTGGTCGGATCACGATAATGATATTTCCGACCATTGCGGTGGGACAAATGATGATGATAATGGATTGGCCCAATGATGCTTTAGGCAGGAAGTCACTCTGTTTTGACATGTTTGGCGAACAAAAAGTATCCCCAAATGATTTTTGTTTGACAAGGATGCTCCGTGTTTGTGGAGATGCTGACCACCACCACCACCACCACATGCATTAAGGGTGTACGGTGTAATTACTAGAAATCACACAGCGGGATCTGAAGAGACATGTAATGCGGCAAGAGACCGATAGTTAAACCCATGTCTCCATCTGGGGGAGATTGTGTACCCAACAAAAATCCATCAAGAAACCTGGCTAGACCTAGCCTATGGCTTTTCAGTATGTTGTGCTGTGTTGCAAAATTATTGGAATTTATGATTTCGGTTTACCGCCACCTTGTCAGTTCATTCTTCAGGAGCTCCTGGATTGCCCACAGCTCCTGGATTCGCTGAGTGCCCCTACCATGGCCAAAGCGATGCCAGTGTTTCCACTGGTGGCCTGCAGAGATCCCCCAACCACGAAACATTGTATCAACGCGCATGAACATACCCTCTGGCAATGGCTAACATATGGAAAATTGCCATTTTTTAAAGGTAAATCAAGTATTTCTGCGGGCCATTTTCAATAGCTATGTTAAATTACCAGAGGGTATATCATCAGATATCCCATTAAATCCCATTAAATGCTATTGAATCACCATTGAATCCCATTAAAACACCATTAAAACACCATTTACCAGAGGGCATGTTAAACATGGTTTTAAATGCGTAGAACACCCGGTGGAACTCTCAAGGATTTCCCATTTTCGTGTCGGACAGTGAAACAACACAACGGGGCATTTTCGACTGGAAGATCACCAGAGGCCAACATCCAGACCGTGGGCCTCTACAACGGTGCCTCCTGGCCTTGGCGAAGACCACACATCTGTTGAAAATCAAGGGATCGATCCACTTTCTGGCGCAAAATCCAATTGTGGTGCGCAATTTTGGAATTCACCAGGTGATTTCATCATATTTCATGTTCTCCAAGTTCCATCCCCCTTCGCTGGTTGTTACATCCCTGAGGACTTGGGAGTTTTCCAGGCTTTGGAGCTGTCCCCATATGTTAATGGTTTAAATTCCCATATTGACTGACTATAATCATCAACCAACAGGGGTTTCAAAAGTTTCGAACATTGCCCACGGCTGGTGCTGCCGGCTTCAGCTCTCCCTTCTTCTCAGCATCCTCAATGATGGCGATTGCCAGGCGGTCCTCAAAGGAGCTGAAGAAGATTGGCATATCTTTCCCACCAGATTACTACAGTAAGTGTTATAAACCATTGATTTCATATTATAAACCATTGATTCACCATTTTCTTCAGCACATATTTCACCAACCTTCCGGATTTTTTTTCCCTCCTCAACCACCATTTGAGGTGCGTCCCACAGTGTGTGTGTGTGTTTATGTTTGCCAACACGTTTGACATCCTGCCTTCACAGAGCCCAGGGGGTTGAAAAACTCGCACCTCAGCTGGTTTTTTTAACCAGTCTTGAGGTGAAAACAACACGAGATTCATGAGACCTAATGATAGACCATCCCCCAAATTTACCCTCTGGTAATTTGTTACATAGCTATTGAAAATGGCCATTTATAGTGGATTTTCCTATAAAAAATAGTGATTTTCCATAGCTATGTTAAATTACCAGAGGGTAAATAGCTTGTGTAAGCCACCCCCAAATGGTAGATCTGCGGCATTGGCACGTGAAACAACAATCGCTGAGGATTCCGAGATGTCCGAGGATTCGACAGACACTGGGTGGCGATTAAAACGGGGTAACGCTTCACGACCCATATCAATTCACAGAAGATTGTGAGTTTTGTGTGTTATGAATCTATGCCTCTATCATTTTCTTGACCCAAAATCAGATGATGTCTTCCAAATGTTGCTTAACAAACTTTTGTTTCCCAGTCCAAAATCAGATTTGGGGGATTTTGAACTACCCAGCTGAGCTGTGCCATTGGCATCTGGCCATTTTCTGGAGGACCAAGGTATCGGCTTCACATAGAGGTTCACATTGGCAGGTGCTAATCGATTCACCTGCAGGACATGGAGGGGATTCATCCAAAATCCTCAGAAAAAATTGATCTCCAGATGTCAACCATCTACAAATATGGATTTAATATGCGCTGTATAATGCTGTATGTGTATATATATATGTGTGTGTAATATGTATAAATATGAATATAGTGAACACGTTTTTTTTTCCTTTGAACTTCGTGCTCACAATCGCTGAATAGCTACATTGCTGGATCCAAAGGGTTTTTTCCACTGTCCTGGCCTTCACAGTGGGTGTGGTGCCCACGGTCTCACAAATGTTGTTGTAGAGCGCCCCTCACGGGATACCAAGTGCATTGGCAAGAGGCAAAATCATCAGATGGTTGGATATTCTAATGGAAGGTATGGAATCTAGGATAACAATGACATCATCTAGATGAATGGTTGGAATCGTAATGTTGGATACAAAATCCAAAGCAAATCGCAAGTGTTTACCAAGTCCGAAGCTACAAAAAAAACAAATGTCCGATGTTTTCCACTTGGAAAAGTAGAGTACCGTTAGATTTGCAGCAATAGGACCTCACTGAGGTTCACACTTCGGGCGGATGAGGTCGAAATACACCTGATCCAGACACAACCAAACGTTGCGGAAACACCTGAAACTTCAACCTGAGGGTGCAACCAAATGGGATTTATGGATTGTTATCATTTGGATTTTTCAAAGTATTTATTCCAAAAACTTCGCAATTGTGATTTTCCCAAATGATGGATTATTCTTTTCAACTCCTGGAGTTTTTCATAAGATTATACAATTAATTATACAGTAGTGTTCCAATATTGAGGCGTTCGACTCAGTTGGAAAAAAACAAAGTGACACCAACAGCATCACCGTGCTGACCTGAGGAATAAGGTGGTGACCTTAGAATTTCGATGTCTATCCTGTTCGGTCACGGTGCGACTCTTGCCTTAATTTCTCCTCCGAATAAGGTGGTGGATATGAATGCTGTACATGTACTTATATATAGATAGATAGATAGATAGATAGATAGATAGATAGATAGATAGATAGATAGATAGATATCATATACATATATATATATATGAGGAATACTAGTATGAGGAATATGAGGTACTTCGATAAGACAGAAACATCTCTATTGTATTCATGATATTCCATTCCCCAAGGTCCAACGGCCTACGGCTCAGCATTGAAGCCCTGCCGACTCGAAGCCGTGAAAAAACATCACCCGTGTGGGTCTCTAAAGTGAGCTATACCGTTATAATTATAGTATTAATACCCAAAAAAATAAGCAGTGCCATGGCGAAAATGATCATAAACCACGGGATTTTGATGGATTTTGCGACTACTCTACTACTTTTTCGACCATGCTTAGCTTGGAGCCCTGAGTCAAGCAATCTGATATGTACTCCCAAAAATGAAGAAAAGTCCCAGAATGTCAAAAGCGAAATCTGTGGTCCAACTCCAACAGCATAAGGCCATACCGATCTCAATCCATGAAGGGTCTGATCTTCATCGAGTCGACTCCTTGCCTGCTGCCAATCATTGTTTTTTTGTGCCCCTGTCCTTGCGAAGGAGTGCTCACCGTGCTGCCAGGTTTCTTTTTGGCCATAGAAAAAGAACCACATCCTTTGAATCCTTTGTACCATGTGCTGAAACACAGATCACATGAATGGTGGAATATACAAGTTAGTTCAAGCCAATTCAAGCTACATAGGTCTTAGAAGCACAATCACCACGCGATCCAGGAAGGCTCCCTGCCCCAAGCCCCAACCAGCTCCTGTCCACAAAACTATCAGCAATGGCTGTGAGCCAAGACGTGGCACAAAGTTCATTTCAGAGGCATCTCTGAAATTCAAGACTCCTGCATTGACGATCCATCTAAGATCCATCCAAAATTATCAAAAAACGTATATACAGTAACCTTTGTTTCATACATTAGACGGTTGGTTGGCATTACATTGACTATATTGGCAGGTTTACATTACATGTCCTTCCTGCATTGGCCTCCACAAACGCGTTCTGATCCACTCCAAGCTTTGGTAGCCCCCGGGTTCACCACAATTCACCACTCTTTTGCTAGGCTCCGCGGCATGCACCAAGGTCCTAGCTGCTTGCACAACTTTTGTTATGAATTTCACCTCAGAATAACGGGCATGGATTTCATCCTTGAAAAGGTCTGAGGGCTCAAGTAATTTCATTGATTTAGTGTCAACGGTTTTCTTGTTTCACCCTTCTTTCGTCATGAGTCGTGACAGTAAAGATTTCCTATGTAATTGTATCAAAATTGGTCCTTGTGGGGAAACTACCATCGTGTATTTCTGGTGTTTTATGCTTCCAGGAAGATGCCGCCGTTCTACGATTGAAACTCTGTCAACTCGGCCCGTTGCGCATTTTGGTGTGTGAGACCATCCGTGAGATACACGGCGCCATGAACCGTACTGTCTACCAGTCTACCAGTTGCTGGTGCTTCAAAGGTGTCAACAAGTGTTTTGTTGTATGTCAAAACGTTAAAACATCTTATTCCAAACGGCCAGTAAAGTTGGTAGCCATTCAGGAATGATAAATGATTATGAAGGATTTGAAGATATACGAGTACCTAAAAACTCCTCCTCAGAACAGCCATGACGCGAAAGCATCGGACGGCGGCGGTGAAACATTCTCCGCCACACGGGGTGGGCGTCACTTCACTTTCGGAAAGATCTTCTCCACCTCTCCGGGAGTTGAGGCTGTTCGCTGGGAAGTTTTTTCTTGGGGGTCAAATTTGACCAATTCAAAAGAAAAAAATGGAACGCGTGTGCAATGAGGACCCCTTAGACCACAAACATGATCAAACATGAGTCTTTCTGGGATTTTGACCTGTACATCCTATACCCAAGTATAATTATAGTATTGACAAGTCTTCAAAAGAATAAAAAGAGAAGCGAGTCTTTTCGGGGCTGGTGGTGGGTGAGGAAATAGGACGGGATCCCACTGGGACCGGCGTAAAATGTCAGCGTTTCCAAAGTTGAACTCAGAATCTCCCCTGTGCAGAGTCTCTTCCATGTCTAAAGCAGTTGATCTGAAAGGGTCTGATGACTTGGGAATACTATAAGCATTGTACTTGTAATGAAAAATTATCATTCATTCATTCATTCAGTCAGTCAGTCATTCATTCAGTCAGTCATTCACAGTCATTCATTCATTCAGGCAGTCATTCATTCATCCAGTCAGTCATTCATTCATTCATTCAGTCATTCATTCATTCAGTCAGTCATTCATTCGTTCAGTCACTCATTCATTCAGTCAGTCATTCAGTCATTCATTCAGTCATTCATTCATTCAGTCAGTCATTCATTCAGTCATTCATTAATTCAGTCATGCATTCATTCAGTAATTCATTCATTTCTGCATACTTTATGTCTCATTTTTTTTTACTTACCTACTGGTATGTATACATCGCAAGTAGATGAACTTTGAAGCACCACCTGGCCTGTCACCGACCTCCCTTTTTTCCCGCTCGCTGCACGTCTGGCCATGACCCCGGCCCGATCCAACCAATTCTGGGACCCAAACAGGCCTTGAGCTGTAGGTGGCTGTTTTTCTTAACAAATAAGGGCGAAAAACACCGTTTGAAGTCTATATGATATATATATATACACACGTATAATTATAAATGTGGATGGAACTTATATGATCGCATCATGCTTTTCTGAAAAGTCTATATGTTCATCAGAAAGACATACTGTTCCACCATTTAAAAACCCAAAGAAATGTCACCCCTGTGATGGTTGGATTCCCCGCGGAGCTGGAAGAACCCCCAGCAGAGCTCAAGCAGAGTGCCGCCCCTGATGTTCCCATGGATGAACCTGTTGGGGATGGTCCAACGATTCGAACTACTTCAGTTTTGATACAACATGATACAACTATATCCTTATATCCTTATACATGTACATATATATATATATTTATATTTATTTATTCATTTATTTATTTATCTATTTATTCACGTATTTGTCTATTTATTTGTCTATTTATTTGTTTATTATTTGGGTACAGTGCAAACAAATGCAAATATCATAGACATTATTATACATCATATGCGTTTTGGCAGGACTTAAATTTGAGTACTGCAAACATGACCCACATCTTTGGGCTGCAGGTTCTGAATGCTGACACGGCCTTTTGTCCATAAAGCTATCAGATCCAACGGGAATGTGCTCCAGTAAACTGTCCAGGGGATACCACCAGGGGATTTTGTTGTGCATACTATGCTCAGCTCAGCCGTTGATCCACTTGCTGCGCGAACTATGGCATGAAACTGCCTCCTATTCACTTCGCGCCAGCGTGTGGCAACCCATGATGCTCCAGTGCAGCAAACAACTTTGAATCTCAAATCCAGGTCCATCATGATCCTCATCACAAGACCCTTGATTACAACATTCATTTCATATGCATAATCCATGAGTGTCACTCACATCCTCTCACCTTCCAAGCCCTGAAGATTAGAATTTTGATGACTTTGTGATCAACCAGATGGAAGATCTTCTGCAGCCAGAAACTCCATCCACAACATGTCTGGAGCAGTAGAGCAATCAGCCCCGAACCAGCACAGTCCAGAAATCGCCAGGCAGGGGCAGTTTGACTTTGAGGATGCAACAAGTTGAAAAGCGCCCTGCAGCCTCTACTTTTCGGTGATTCTAAATGAAAGGGGAGGAAAAAAAACCTGGGTCAACCTGGGCCAACCTGGGATGAGGGGTCACCATTTAGTGACTGGATGAGTCGGATGAGTCTTTCTTTTCGAATTGCCAGGTGGATTAATGATGATTCTTGGGCAGAATGTGCCAAATCTTCAGGTGTCAAGCCTGTCAAGCTGAACTCAGAATTTTTGGCGAAAGATCTGAATATAATCTGAATTGGTTATATAGACCCCATTGAAACCATCAAAATCATTCAAACTCCATCTTTCAAATCTCAAAGATCCTTTCAAATCCACATCCCCAACATCTTCCAGCCACATCTGCCGTCCCGCGTCCCCGCGTCGCGTCCCCGGCGTCCGCCGTGTCCCAGCGGCATCAGCGGCGATTGGAGCGTGGCCGCGCACTGCGGAAGGGCTCCAGAGCCTGGGCTTAACCGACAAACGTAGCACAACACTTTATATATATGAATATCATGGGGATATAAAGTGTATATCTATGGTATAATGTGTATATATATATATATCTAGTTGAACGATATATATCATTGTGTTAATATATACATATGAGCCACGGTCGAAATTTATTGTTTACGTCAAGTGCGTCATCAAGTTAGTGAGTCCCCTATCGTTTTACAGGCTTTCCTGTTTTTACATATTTTGACAAGTATTTACCTCTGTTTAAGCATAGTTTTGAAGCACGTCCACTTGGATCCTCATCCCTGGCGATCTTTGTTTGCGCGGGTTGGAGCGCTTGTGCTTTTGCCCGTGCCTGTCTGGTCCTCCTTCGCGCTGCTTGGGCAGTCTCTTCAACCAGCAGGTCTTTTGGAAAGAAAATGGGTTCTGGCATGCTTTGGCCACTCACAGCTGCTAACCTCAAAATTTATCCGGCCGGGGCAAAAAAAATTAGTCCATCACTACAACATACTACCAACATCCACCACCTGTTCCGCCTGTTGTGTGACCAGTCGGTCACCCTGGGCGCTTTTGGAAAGATTTTAGTATCGTTTGGGCCGTTTGGGTATCGTTTTGGGTATCGTGCTGCGCGGGCTCCATCTTTGCAAGTCACATGCGTGCGAGACTGAATGAATAGCTCGCCGCGGTCTACCAAAGCTAGGCCAGGCAGCAAAACGAGATACTGCATGGAGTTGGCCACTCCAGCATGCCTACACTGCCTGCGAATAGATGCATGGTTTCCGTAATCTGAGCTACTCGGTGCCGAGTTTTAGCAGCCCACCTAGGTGGCTAAAGTAATGTAAAGTCATGTAAAGTCAACCCACCGCATGGGCACACCCATTCATGGTGAAGTGGATCCAACCGTGAAAAAACAACCCTGCCAAAGCAAACACTATGCCCACACCACAAAACGCGCAAGCATGCTCAATCAAAAAACGTATCGTTTTTTTGTAAATCCCCTATCGTTTTAGCAGGTTTCACGCAACAGCCAACATCCGATGCACACTCCCGTACATACTTAATCAGCGCAAATTTTCACGGAATCTCATATGTATTCTAGGTATATGGTTGAGTATGATGATGTTCTTTTCATTCTGATAGTCCAGTGCCGCGGTTGATTCCCACCTGATTTGTGGCCAACCGTGGTACCAAAGAGACACTCCATAGCATTTCGATGGCGATCACGTTGGGGCAACTGTGTAGCTGCTGATGATTGCTGGCAGTTCTTAGACAGATAGAGCATCCCAATTCATGGAAATTTCGCACTTTCACAAATTGCAGAGATCGAGGGAATGAATCAGCTAGATCAGCCAAAGCATTGGGTAAAACAGATACAGGCGTGGTGATCCATGTCCCGTTTGAGCATCATCGAACCACTAGGCAAATCATTACCAACTACCATCTTCATGTGAAACCAACATGAATGGACATTTACCAACCCCTGACCCATGAAATACTGGGGCATCGTTTTCAGAATCGCCCGAGCTCTTAGTCCCTTTAAATCTGCAGCCCTTGTTAGCATGACCCATCCCCAGGTTCGATTCTAGTCATGTTAATCTGCCAAATCCACTTAGAAGCGTCTTGCTGAAATCACATCAGGGAAAAGTAACAACATCCCCATCGGACTATGGCACGGTATAACAAAAAAGTCACAATAGCCAATAGCAATGTTATAGTAAAGCAATAGGATCCACCATCCCAAACTTTACCATCAAAATATGGGTGATATAAAAGTGATAAACTATTAACATATGGGCGGTTTATTACTGCTTCAATGTGTGCAATCCAACAATAAACCTAGCATTTGGGGATGGTTTGACTCCCACCCGCAAGACCTGCCAAGCTACCAGCGACTGCGTGGGCGTGGCCGTGGAACGACGTTGGGAACCCACCGTGGGCGGTGCCGTGTTCGGCGGCGCGCTCCGCGGCGCGGCTCGTGCCGGTATGTGGCGGACGCGCGCCTAGGAGCTGGGGAAAGCTGGAAGTGTTTAGGGCAAAAAAGCTGAAAACCATTATTTTTCTGGGTGAAGTATGTTCAAAACTCGCCCGTGCACGCAATCAATTCTATTGTTTCTGCCTTTCCAGATTTGGGTCTAGGCGGAGGCATGTTTGGCTTTGACCAACACAGCTATGCTGCTCATCAAAAGTTCAGCCTTCAAGCCACATGAATGCAGGGTATGCAGGGTATTGCTGCCACAGCCTCCCACCAATATATCTCCACACTTCACAGAGGTGGAAGGCTGCAGGCCCCGAAAGGAACGGCAACCACAGTGGCAGCTACCCGCTCCACCATGGGGAGAGACACTTAGGTCTCAAAAGCCGGGCCTAGCGGGGATTTCCATAAATTTGGTCCCACAGGCAAGTGCCCGGGCACGATTGGCTGTACTAAACGGAACGGTGCAAGGATTCGAATTAAAGGTGCTCACTTGAGCAGGCTATGCGAGCCATCATCTGTCCGGCAGAGGAAAGCTTGAAGTCAAAAGTACTGTAGGCCGCCACGCTGCAGACGGTACCGGGGCAAAGAACAGAGCGATCACGGCTTGTCAGGTTTGCTGGTGGCGCTATCCGTTCGCTCCAACATCCGGCTGTGTGTTCGCACCAGGTTCTCAAAGTCGGCCTCCACCTCATGGAGTGCCTCGATCATGTGCCCCATGTCCTCATCCAATTCCACCACCGACTGGTCGTTGCGCTCCAGGTCTTGCAGCCGAGTCCCCATGTGCGCCAGGACATCATGTGCCTCCTTCAAGTCTGCTTCGAACCTTTCACGCTCCAACTTCTTGATGTAGTCCTTCAAAATCTGGCGGCATGCCATGTAGAAGAGACCAACACTTCCAGTGAAGGTAGCTGGGAGCAGCAAGGCACGTTGAGGGGGTCCAGGGATGATGTTTTCCATGTAGACTCCGAAGAGACCTCCCATGAAATAAAAGCTCCAAAGCCCGAACAGCACAGCCAACTTTCTCGCGTCAACGCCCACTTCGGCCCGCTCCACATCGTTCAACTTGGAACGCCTGCAACCCTTTCGGAGGTAAATCATGCTGATTCGCCCAAAGGTTGAGCCGATATCCGTCATAGTGCCAGTAACATGCGTGGTGCGAATAATGGCACCGAAGTGGGAGGTGCACATGGCATTCTGCAAGCCGCATGCTGCGGCCACTAGGCAAGCAGGGAGCAACCTGCCCGGAATGAAGGCTGCTGACACCAGCAGGCTGGAGTTCAGCACCAGAGCCAACCCATAGAAGGCTTTCCCCCCGAAGTGCACTTGATTCTTGTCGATCAAGAGACCGCATGCATATGCACCACACAGGAAGGAGAAAACCAACAAGCATGCTTCCTTCAGGCTTCCTGATACATATTCCCCCTGGTGATAGCCCTCCAGCCTGAAGGCGATGGCTGAGGTACTCCCGGTCACATGGGAGGCATAGAGGTTCCAGCTCTTGAAAGCGATCACATTGGCTGCTCCAGCACAGGCCGCAAGGCACCAGCCAAAGCCCATGACCCAAAACTTCGGGCGCTGGAAGCTCTTGCGAATCTGTGCTGCTTTCTCCTTCATCTTCTTCGTGTTGGGGCTCGACTCGCATGGGGCCGGCTGCACTTGCTGGCTCATGGCTGCAAATGCAAACAAAATGACTTCTGTCGCGGACCCGGAAGGACTTTTGAAGATGGCTTGAGCCAAAAGCTGAAAACCATCAGAAATCGGATTTAACCATCAGAAATGATGATTATTGGTGATCCAAAGGGGGGATTTAACCATCCAAGGGATGGGTTTAACCATGAGAGGATCTAACCATCAAGGAACTCAGGATTTTAGTTCATAGCTGGGTTGCCGGCCATTGAAAGTGATGACAAAAATTCAGGCGACTTTCCCACAATGGCTCCGATCGGAGCATCCAAAAGACAAAATCATAACCAAAAAATATTATAAATGATGATAAATGAGGATAAAGTACCGTTTAAATCTGTTTAGTACACCTTGGCAATGAAAAAAAAGTTGACATCATCATCCACCCAAATCTAACAGATTTGGCATGTCACCCCTGAGTTTCGGACTCGAGCCTTGACCAGATTGTGGCAGGAGCGAATGCCTTGAAAGGAGTCAAGAGGCTTTTTGGAAGCATATGGGGGATCCCCAAAATGGATGGTGTATAATGGAAAATCATGTTAAAATGGATGATTTAGGGGTACCCCCATTTTAGGAAACCTCCATATCCATAGCCATCATCCACGCTTTAAAAGGGGATATCATGGGATATCATGGTTTCTACCGTGCTCCCGGCTCAACCATCTCAACCCACAAGACGGGCGACGTGATCCCAGATCCACGCCCAACTGCTCATCCACGAAACGCCTGGCCGGATGGAATTTCGATCCATGAATTGAGTCACAGGCTTAAGTCTTAAGTCATGGTTTGCCTGAAAATAGGCTACCCCCAAATTTCATGAATCATCGTGTTCCCTGGTTTTCCCTTTCAAAATGGCCCAATTTTGGTGTAAAAAACCAGTCCCCAGAACCGTCGTGGTTTCCCCCTTCCGCACCGCAGAATGTCCCACGCCTCACATCTGCCAAGCCTTGAACTTGGGAGACCAAATCCTGCAAGGAACCTGCGGCACCGGACAACATTTGTGGAAGTTGCGCAAATCTAGAGGATTCCCCTGTAGATTTTTCCAAATATGTTGAAGCATCTCTAAATATTATGCATTATATATATATATGCAACTGTTAAATTGATACATCCAAAATCATCCAAATCTATTGAACCACATCGTGACTTCATTCATATTTGTCAAGTTTGCATCCGCATCCTTTTGCAGTTGCTTCTTTCAATGCCATTTACCACTGCTGTTTCCAAATCACAGTGGCGGGACGAACGTGCCATTTGTGGCTGACGCCGTGCTGCGCCTCTCGAAAAGGTGTGGCTGCCTTCACAGGCATTTGGGATTGGTAAGGACTTCGTGGGCCTTGACCGCAATCTTCACATTGGTAGCGGAGCTGCCATTCTTCTGCTACCGGCTGGCTTCGCTGTTTGCACGAGCTGGCCCTGAGCAGGCCCTTGCTGGACTACGTCCTCGCTGCCTACGGCCCTGTGCAGGCCATCTCTGTCCTTTGTGCTTGGCCTTGTGCTGGCCTAACTGCGTTCTGTGCTTCAGGCCCTGTGCAGGCCTCACTGCGTGGTTCCCAGGTCCTGAGCAGGCCTGGAGGTACTTGGACTTTGGCCCTGAGCAGGCCGTACTGCTGCGAGCTGTCCTGGCCTTGTGCTGGCCCTTGGTGCACTATTTGATCAAGATCGGGCACAGCACTTCGAATTCGACAACCTGGTGATTGACTTCCTTTGCTTGGCTTGGATCGCTGCGATCACCTCTGCCTTCGACGATGTCAGGGGGGACTGGATCTGCGAGCACAGCTGGCTTGGATGTTACAACCACCAAGGACTCCTACATCCCCTTGTTCAGTGGTGCTCCTTCAGACTATAAGGAGTGGAGAAAGCGATTGACCATCTATGTGATGAAGATGAGGATGGCGAAGAAGGAAGCTGAAGGCTTGCTTTCCGTCATTGGTTCACTGACGGGCACAGCTTGGAGGCTCTTGGAGAACTTCCCGATCGAGGACATTGAGAAGGCAGGAGCTTTCGAGAAGATGCTCAAGATCCTCGACAAGGCCTTCGAGTACGACAAGTCCGTTCAGTTGCCAACTGACTTCGACAAGTACTTCACTGGACTCCATCGACGCCCAGGCCAATCGCTGCTCGAGTTCACCACTGAGCACGACCATCTCTACAACAAGCTCTCCGACCACGACGTCACCCTTCCTGGAAAAGTTCAAGGATGGCACTTGCTGAGAAGGGCCGGTTTGACAAGGGAGCAGAGACAGTTGGTCACTGCCCAGGCCCCGACTTTGGAACGCAACAAAGTGCAAGAAGCCATGTTCTTGCTACTTGGACAGGACCACAAGACGGTCGCTGGTGGAGGACAACATCAACATCATCGTGGTTTCCGAGGGAAAGGGCGAGCCTATGCCGCCTACTATGAAGATGCTGACAACGACCCGGATCCCGATGACTGGCCTGATGATGATGGTTGGGAAGAAGGTTACTATGAATGGGATGACACTCAGTCCCATGCCACCTCACCGGTTGATGCGGATGAGGCCTTGGAGGACTTTGACACTGATGCTGCCTACTTTCAGACCCTGGAAGATGTTGACCCAGCTGAGCAGGCGGAAGAGTTCGACACGGCCTATGCCACGTACTTGGACGCCAGAAAGCGCTTCAACGAGATCAAGCTCAGCCGTGGATACCTTCCCATAGTGGCCCTCACCGACGGCAACATCTCTCCTGGTGCAGCATCGCCGCACTCCTCTGGGTCCCCGGTGTCTCCGGGACGTGGCAAAGGCAAGACAAAGAAGGGCAAGGGCAAAGGTGGTTCCAACACCATCCGATACCCACCCCGGGGCAAGGGGAAAGAGCCCGATCCGAAGGGGCGTGCCAGAGCTTCCAGTGGCCCTCCAACATGCCTACGTTGCGGGCAGGTTGGACACATGACCTACAATTGCCCGGTGCCAAAGGGCGGAGCCACGAAGCGGAAGACAGCCCCGACAGAAAGCACTGTCAACCACTCCGAGTACGGCCATGTGATCTTTACAGATCTTGGAGGCCACGAACGACATGACTGTGCCATGCTCGACCCAGGAGCCAGTGCATTTCTTTCTGGCTATGGCCCTTTCTTGCGCTACATGCTCAAGCTTAAGGAGACCAACTACGACATCACCGAGATCAAGTTCATGCGATGCCAACGAACCTTCTTTTTCGGAGGTGATGCCAGTTTGAACTGCACCTGGACTGTCCGCCTTCCTCTTCACCTTGGCGGCAAGCATGGCTACGTTCAGATGTATCTGTTGCCTGGCGAGACGCCTATGTTGCTTGGACGCCCCATCATGGAAGCCTTGGGACTGGTTTTGGATTGCCGCAGTCGGATGATCAAGTTGGATGACACCCCATGGCAAGATGCAGTTGTGGGTGCTCACGGTGAGTACTTGGTCTCTCTCCTCAACGAGTACGACAACGACATGTAGCAGTTTCCTCCCTCCTTTGAACTCATGGTCCCGGCTGATGGCGGCACCAGTGGCGATTTCTTGGACTTTGGCACTTTCAACAAGGAGACCAAGCTCTTTGACGACATCTCCAATGTGCAAGCCGCAGCACAAGATGGACTTTGTGCGCTCAAGCGTCACGTGCTGCAGACTTGCGATGTCACTCTCAACACGTTGGAGAACAAGCTTCACGCCTATGTCACGGAAGAGCTCCATCAACCATCCCGAAAGCGATTGCTCTGGGAAGTTTACTGCGGTGGTGCGAGGGTGTCTGCAATTGCAGAATCTATGGGCATGGATGTTGAGATCTTCAGCTATGAGACTGGTTGGGACTTCGACCTTGAAGAGCACCAGACAGCCTTCATGGAGCGACTCCGAACGGAGATGCCTGATGAGGTCTACTTGGCCCCAACCTGCGGCCCTTGGAGCCAGATGCAGAACCTGAATGCCAAGACAGAAGCCCAACAGCATGACCTCTACCTGAAGAGATCTCATCACCACGACTGCCACCTGATGTTTGTTGCCCAGATCTACATGGAGCAGATCAACAACGCCCGGCATGCACACATCGAACAACCAGAGCGAGCTCTCAGCTGGCGCACGACAGCCCTGAAGGATCTTCCTGGACACTGGATCATTCTGCACCAGTGCATGTTTGGCTGCGCCTGCCTTGACAAGGATGGGTGGTGGAAGTTGGTCAAGAAGCCCACTGGCATTCTCTCCAGCAAGACTTCAATGCAGGCCGCACTGGCCAAACTATGTGATGGACAACATGTTCACTGTCCCCTTGAGGGCTCGGCACCTGGACTTGGCCGACGCACCTCATACTTGGAGGACTATCAACCAGGCCTTGCAGGGACGATTGCAGCTGCTCTCTGTGCTCCTGACCCTGCTCAGCTTTGGGACTATGGCTTCGCCGTCTCTGAGCAGAAGGAGGTCACTGGATGCCTGGTCAAGCTTCAGACGGCATTGAAGACCGAAGCAGTTCGCACTGTGCAGCGATTGCATCGCAACTTGGGCCACCCCAAGCCTGAGGCACTTGTCGAACTCTTGCAAAGCCGTGGAGCTAGCGACCAAATCATTGAGGCAGCTCGCCACTTTCAATGCACAGCTTGCTTGCGCTACAAGCGCCCAAATCAGGTTGCACCATCGGCTCTTCGACATCAAGCTCGAGAAGTTGGTGAACGCCTGCAAGCCGATGTGCTGTGGATCAAGTGCAATGCCAGTGAGAAGAAGTTCCCAGTGCTCAGTGTCATTGACCAAGCCACCAAGTACACTGTTGCCACGGTACTTCATGGTGAACGTGGAGATCATCTCATACATGGGCTTGAGCGTGCCTGGATCAGACACTTTGGTCTTCCACAATGCCTCTGCTCTGACGAAGGACGCGGCTGGGTTGGCGAGGAGATGAACGCTTGGACAACTCAGCATGCCATCGAGCACATTGTGGCTCCAGCTGAGTCCCATCGACTTGCCTTGGTCGAGCGCCGACATGTCACCTTGAGGCGCGCCATCGAGATCTACATGGATGACATGAAGGTGACCGGTACAAAGGGCATCAGACAAGCCCTGACCTATGTGGTCCCACAGCTCAACGACACAGTGAGCGTGGCCGGTTACAGCCCATCTCAATGGCTCCTTGGCAAGGTCCCTCGACTTCCTGGTGGACTCATGCAGGAAGAGCTGGCTCCAGCCCATTTGGGAGGCCATGATCAATTTGAACAACTTCTTCAACAGCGAGCTGCAGCAAAGAGAGCCCTGATCTCTGCAGATCTTGATGCCAAGCTGAGACGTGCCCTTCTGCGACAGTACCAAGGCACAGACCTTCCTTTGCAGATTGGGCAGAAGTGCTTCTTTTGGAGGGATCAACGACAAGACCGCTTGGTCAAGATCAGATGGCATGGCCCTGCCAGGGTCGTCATGGTTGAGTACTCCAAGGACGAGAAGCCCGAGCTTTACTGGCTGGCTTACAAGACGCAACTGATCCGGTGCTCACCGCACCATGTGCGTGCTGACTTCACTGCAGCCGACACACAACTGGCCGATGCTCAAGAAGCACGACGTGAAGTTGCCTCACTGCGGTCCAGAGGTGTCACAAGGTTTCTGGACCTCAACAAGATCAACAGACGACGACGTCTTGAGGACTTCAACGAGGACGACATCGCCTCAGGTTCAGAAGCTGGCGACGATGATGCTGATGACTTGCAGCCACCAACAACGCGCCAGCGCACCTCCTATGACACCACAGCCCAGAGGCCTGAACTTTCTCTGGATGAGGCCATTCGAGAACTGGGACTGGAAGATGAAGATGAGCTCAGCATGGCACCGACCTCACCAGCTGACACACCTGCTGAGCATCCTGAGTTTCCTGGACAAGCACAACCTGCTGTTCTTCCAGCACCAGCTGTCCCAGCTCTACCGCCTCCAGATCAAGTTCCACAAGGCGACAATGTTGTGCCGATCAACGTCGATGAAGATGAGCCAGGCCAAGAACCTGCTACGCTTCCAACACTACCTCCAACACCTGATGATGCATCTGCGCCTGCACCTGACCCTTTTGGACTGACATCCACATCCTCTGCGCTCTACGAGCCTGCCCAAGAAGACTTCAGAACAAGACGGCTGAGGATGGATCAACATGAGACGATGCAGTTCACACCCTTTGGTCCCATGCGACGTGGTGCAGGACGCCATGAACCTTATCCACAACAAGCACCTCCTGCAGACCCACAGCCTGCTTCAGAGCTCTTTGGTCAAGCTTTTGCAGTCGATGACATTGGTGGTGGTGATCTTCCCAAAGGATGGAGCATCGATGAGCATGGCTACTTCCAGCTCGATGCCCACAACTTCCACGACTACTGGGAGGTCAAAGCTGGTTGCCTGATTCGACATCACTTGCAACCCAGACATCGCCGTCACGACATCACCAAAGAGAAGGACTGTCCCTTTGACTTGAAGCAGTTGGACCCAGTTCGTGTCACGATGATGCGTGCACCCAATGGCACCATCCAGGTCTCCACTGACCGCTTTGACACGGTGGTTGCGCCCAACAAGGCAGCCTGGACTGGACTCACTGTGTATCAACTGACAGGGGCTGTGAGAAAAGAGCTTGCCATGTATGCCACCACTCCTGCAAAGAGGGTTGCACGACAAGAGAAACATGCGGCCATAAAGAAGAAAGCCTCCTCTGAGCTCAATGAGCGTGGACTCACCATGCACGAGCGCGAGCAGTTCATGCAGGCCAAGATCAAGGAGCTTCGCAGTTTCTTCGAGAACGGAGTCTGGGAGTTTTCCAGCGTTCGGGATGCTGACCCGCAACGCACCTTGACCTCACGCATGCTGCTCAAGTGGAGCAAGAACCCGGACGGAAGTCCGCGAGCTAAGGCTCGATTGGTGGTCCGCGGCTACAACGATCAGGACGCGCTTGAAGGAAAGGTGGAAACCTCAGCTCCCACCACAAGCCGCCTGAGCCGCTCTATGTTTCTGTCTTTGTCTTCAATCCTGCAGTGGTGTGGATGGACAGCCGACGTTGCAACAGCATTCTTACAAGGACTTCCTCAAGAACGACAACTATGGGTCAAGCTACCCCGAGAAGTTCTCAACATCTTGGGTGCTGATGAGACGACCCGAATGCTGCTGCGCAAACCTTGCTATGGACAGATCGACGCACCGAGAAGATGGTTTCTCGAAGCTTCAAGGAGATTGACATCAATTGGGCTGCGCCCTCATATGCTGGATCCTTGCTGCTTCCTCATCTGCGAGGCTGACTTCCCCGACATTCAAGCCTCTGACCCTAGCAAGTGTTTGGGATCCGAACGGATCGTTGGCATGGTTTGCATCCACGTGGATGATATGCTTGGAGGTGGACTTGAAGAATCTTTGGTATACCAACACGTTGTCAAGCAGCTTCGACAGATCTTCAACTTCCGCGAATGGAAGGACCAGGACAAGCTGGAGTACTGTGGCGCAAGCCTTCAAAAGACCCCGACTGGTGGATGGAAAGTGGATCACGCAGAGTATCTGCGCAAGGTGAAGCCCATCTCACTTCAACGTGATCGAGGTCCTGAGGACTACATGACACCGTCTGAGGTCACCCAGATGCGAGGTTTGCTTGGGTCTTTACAATGGCCCGCCGTGCAATCACAACCGCACCTGCAGTGCTCTACATCTCTTTTGGCTGGACAAGTCTCTGCAGGACTGGTCAAATCAATCCATGATGCCAATCGCTTGCTCAAGTTTGCCAAGCTCAATGCTGACGTAGCACTTTGCTACGAACGCATCTGTGGTGTGCAAGATCTACGACTTGTCACGATGGTCGATGCAGCATTTGGCATTCGACGTGACGGATCCTCACAAGGTGGCTACCTGACCATGCTGGTCTCCAAAGACGTCTTTGATGGCACCGAAGGAGCCTACCATATCATTGACTGGCGCTCATCGAAGTTGCCACGAGTTGCCCGCTCGAGTCTTGGAGCCGAAGCCCAATCAGCAAGTCAGGCCTGCGACAACATGGACTTTGTTTGCCGCTTCTACCAACACCTTTTGGAGCCGAACGAGCCACTTGCCAACATCTTGCACAAGCCGAGCCCTTTGGAGCCCACGCTTGTCACAGACGCCAAAGCCCTCTACGACAGCTACTACAGAGAGAGCCTCAGCAGTGGCTTGACAGACAAGCGCACTGGATTGGAGATCAAGGTCTTGCGAGAAGGGCTGGAATCGCTTGGTGGCCGCTTGAAGTGGATCTCCAGTGAGAGACAGTATGCAGATTCCCTGACCAAAGAGGGCACTCGCCAATTGCTGGCAGACCGCCTTCGCTACGGAAGGATCAAGCTGTCTTGGGATCCTGACTACATCGCGGCCAAGCGCAAGAAGCTCTCAGACCGCAATGCCAGCAGAGATGAGTTCTCGCAGCCTCTTGCCACAGTTGTGGAAGAACCTGAGACCACTGAGGACGTCCCTGTGGAAACCTTTGCCTGCTTTGGCGAAGAGATCAACTATGAGATGAACAACTGGGATGAGATGTCTGGCAAGGCTGTTGCAGCTCTCAAGGAGCCACGTCCTGGCCAAGCCATTGACCTGAACTTCAACGACACCCTGCCGATTGTGCACACCCCGATCATGGACATCTCCTACGACCCGGAAACAAAGTTTGAGGGCGTATGGATGATCCTTTCTCTTCGAGCATTGCTGCGCTTTGCCTTTTGCATTTTCATGCTTGGACTTCTGCAACCACTTGGTGCTGCCGCTGCTCCTCTGAGCGATCCAATCACACCTGACACATGCCCCTATGTCGACGTCATCCAGGAGTCGAAGACTTCCTACTGGGACTTCTTCTGGGATGCCATTGTGGTGCTGACCTTGGTGGTCTTTGTGGTGGGTACTTACCTCACCGGATGGGTACATGGATGGTGGATTGGAAGAAATCACATATTGAGACAGAGGCACATCCGAAGTGATCGCCTGTCTGCCCGCTTGGACGAGAAGATAGTGGAGAACTGTGCTTTGCAGGACCAGATCGAGGAGCTGACCCGACAGGTCCAACAACTGACTGTTCCTGGTGGACCGATCATTGCAGATCGAGAAGTCCGACGCTTGCAGCAACAGCTCAAGAGCCTTGAAGCCAGTTTTTGGCAGAAGGATCAACAGTGCCGTCAGATGAACCGGCACAAAATGGGTTACGTGCGACAGATTGGTCGCTTGAGAGCCATCTTCCAAGAAGCGAAAGATGTTGTAGGCCGTGCCCGAGCAGAAATCCACAATCATGTGCACAACAGATGCACGGTTGGCCGACCAATCTATCATGCGCCTCGTGGACGCGTGTGGCATCTGGACGATCAATGCTATCAGCTCTACCGCAGTGCAGTCATTGAGTTGCATGCCTGCGACAACTGCGCAAGCTTCTATGTGACCCCATACATCCATGACATGAACAACACCACGCTGGCCCAAGACATGGACAACTTCATGGCGAATGGGCTTGCTGATGAAGATCCCGAAGTGCTGGCCGAAGCCTCGGCAATTCTTGATGATGAAGCCCGCCTTCGCGCTGCCGGAGTTCCTGACGAAGAGGTCCGAATGGCAATGCAAGCGCGCGCTTCAAGCAGTTCTGGCGTGTGAAGCCATTGGCCCTTTTGTTTTGATCCAAAGGATCACAATAGTCCGAAATGGACCCTTTCAATGAATGACTTTTCCCCATGTCAAGTTTGCATCCGCATCCTTTTGCAGTTGCTTCTTTCAATGCCATTTACCGCTGCTGTTTCCAAATCACAGTGGCGGGACGAACGTGCCATTTGTGGCTGACGCCGTGCTGCGCCTCTCGAAAAGGTGTGGCTGCCTTCACAGGCATTTGGGATTGGTAAGGACTTCGTGGGCCTTGACCGCAATCTTCACAATATTACATATGTACAAGGGGTAAACTCCTGCGTCGAACCAGTTCCGGGATCCCAATCACTGAAGAGTCGCCTGCTTCTTCCTGACGCTTCTGCATGATATCGCGCACCTGGCAACCCATATCGACCCATTCCCTGCATGGCCTCCCTGAGTTTGTTGTCCTCTAAGTGTGCACAAATCAACAACTTCTTTTACCCTCTGGTAAACTAACATAACTATGGAAAATCACCATTTTCAATGGGAAAATCCACTACAAATGGTGATTTTCAATAGCTAGATCATCACAAAAACAACAACATGACCTAAATATCCTCAATGAGTTTCCGGTTTTCAGCTGCATGTCATATATCCCAAAACCTATCATTTTATGGTCGATTTTTAGACATGGGCCCACGGTCCATGGTGGGCCACTTCACCCTGCTCCATCGCATCATTTGGTCCAAGAATTTTGACCTGTTTACTATGGTCTATGTGTTAAATCGATAGTGTAAGTATAGAACTATTGCATTGAAACTCCCGAATACTATGGTTCATGCCACTATGCTTCAATACTATGGGTTTTCTATAGATATTCTTGGTATTTCTTAGTTATTTTGTACTAAGTTAGCCCCATTCGCGCCATAGAAAATCCAAAAAAAAAACTGGGAACGGTACCTTATCCAAGGCCGGACTCACCAAGGCATCCATCTCCTGGCAAAAAGCAAGGTATGGCGCCATGGGTCAGAAGGTGTAACTGAATTGACTTTATATGATGGTTAATAAATGGTATATTATATATGATGGTCATTTATTATACCATTTATTATACCATATATGATGGTTTATATATTTGAATATGACTATGATATGTATGATAAATGGTCATCTATATAATTCCTGGAATGATCTACCTCGCTATTTTTCGTTCATTGCTCATCTGAAATTGGGCCATCATCATGCGGAACATCACCGCGAACCTGTCAACTTTGGGTGGGGAAACTCGTGCTTTTGGAGGAAAGCGATTGCAAAAGGTTGGGAATTCCCTATTTTCAGGAGGCAACCCTTGTAGATTTCCCAGTTCTGGTCTGGCTGTCGCAGTGGGCGTGCATGTGGCAAGGGCAATGATGTTTCTTAGTGTATCTACGGGGAAAATTCTCTGGCAATGTAGCAACTCCTGCCGGGGAGCAAGCACAAGTTGACATGTGAAAGAGATTATGGCTGTAACAAACCAACTCTGAGTTAGGTGACAAAAAATGACATGTTGAATGTCTTCAGAGTCTTTCAGGGTTGATGCCCCAACACAACGCAAGTGCCGGTTTTTGAATTCCTCTGATGTCGTGATTCAACCCCCAAGAACTCCTGGTATACAAAGGTGACTATCAACACAATCGAAGCGAGAAACCAACATGACAAAGGTACCCTCTGGTAAACTAACATAACTATGGAAAATCACCATTTTTTATGGGAAAACTCACTATAAATGGCAATTTTCAATAGCTATGTTAGTTTACCAGAGGGTAAGACCACACTTGAATGACAACTGAGGTGAGGCAACGGACCATTCCCAGACCTGAAAACTTTGGCTATCGCCTATCGCCCTATGGGACCCACCTCATCGAGGGCTGCTCGCAGCACCGCGCGAATCTCAGGTTCGCCTGTCCCAAAGATGGCGAACCCTCTGCAGCTGAGGTACGAACTCTCATCTGGCATCTAAGTATATATAGTTCGAAGTCTAGGCATTCTTGCGTTAAAACACCATTTTATGATATACTTATTATATCTGTAATATAATAATAATAATAATTAAAATAATTAATAATAATAATAATAATAATAATAATATATACATACATGATATATATATATATATATGTATATTGGTACATGATATGATATGATATGATATGATATGATATGATATGATATGTATATGATATGTATATGATATGTATATTATATGTATATGATGTGTATATGATATGTATATGCTGTACTTATTGGTGTGTTTTGTGTATACTTCTGAAGCCTGAGATTTTAATGAAGGGCCTCCTGGTTGGTGTGTCAATTGATTATTAAAAACATTTAGAAACTAAAAACCTTGGCTTATTGATCCTGCATTGGCAGCGCATGTACAGCAACCAAAAAAAAGAATCAAGAGAATGACGATCATTCTGCTCGCGGCGCAGCATCCCTCCGAATCCCCTATTTTTGGTGTATCTACAATCTACAAAGGGTGTAAGTAAAAAAGTGGGACCTCAGCTTCTCATGTAATCAAATGATGTATGTGGTCCATTTGAGCAGTAGAACTCCTGGCTTCAAGGGTCTCCAGTTTCCAAGTTAGCCTTGCGACGTGTCTGCGCCTCTGCGGCTCTTGCGACGGGGCTGACGGGGCTCCTGGCCATCTGGCCATGGAAGCCCGTCCCACTGAAAGCCCCAGGAGGTGGACGCAGGCAGTAGCGACATTGCCAGTGCATTTCATTGTTGACCGGGCTATATCTCCAAGTCTTGTTGACTATATCGCCTCATTTGTTGGTGATATTCCAAGTTTGTTGCCGAGAAACCTCCTGCTCCTGTCTATCTGATGGTCATCTCATACCACCATCCGTACCACCTACCCAACATTATGCGCAATGTGCCATGAAGAATTGGATCAAACAACAGAACGTCAACCCCGGAGTCAAAATCCCCAAGGCTGTTTAATTGAGGGTGGTACCAGTTCAGTGCCGGATTATCATTGTTTGGAAGGAACCCTGTTATCAATCAACAACTATTTGGATTCTATAAAAATTAGTGACCAACCAGGGTAACTAAATATAAGTCTTACTTTTTCTGGTTGGTTACTAGCCTGATAACATATTATGATATATGACAAGATGATCTCCCATTTATCCTTACCAACCCACCATTTTGCCCCCGCTCCTTCGATGCTTCGCGACTGACCGCCGCATGCCGCCGCTTCTGCGACGGCTTCATGGGCGGCGTCGACGGCTCGCGACCCGCCGTCGCGCGCGTGGCGCGCGTGGCGCGTGTGGCGCCTTTGGCGCTGCGGCGCGGCGTGGCCGGCAGAGAGTCGCCTTGGGGCGTGCCATGGGACCATGGGTGTCCATTTATCATCATTTACCTGTTGTTAAAGGGGTAAACAAACCCCTCTATTAATCAACCAATTAATGGGAAAAGGACATCTATGGTGTCTATGTTTGGTTTTATCTATGTAACTGTCAAACAGCTTTGCTGCGGCATGTCCAGGGCCAATCACTTCACAAAGACTGGAAAAACCTTATTCTGAGGTGGTTTCCTTTACCAACCTGTCTCCCACATGCCGGGCATTGCCGGGCCCTCCGACCCAGCAAGCGTCTACCGCTTTGCCTGGGCAGTTGAAAAAAACACCAATGGATTTGGGGATGGATCAAGTTACCTATGAAAACCCCTGAAAATACCTAAAAATACCCAATTTTTTGGGGATGAACATCCAGAACTAGCTTTTCTCGGGTGAACTAGAGAGAATGAATAAATGTCAATAACTGTCAATAGGCCGTTTAGTCATCTTGCAATCTGGAAGCAAGTGTGTATTCTGAGTTGAAATTAATAGGGGCTTGATTTGTCAACGACCCGTTGTGTGGCTGATTACCTACATCATGCATATTCACAGACCAAATGGGTGTTCTTATTCTACAACTATGCACCCAGTCAGCCACAGCGACTGTGGTACGTTTGGCCCGATGGTTGCACTGGGACAACGTAGCGTAATGCTGTGAAGTGTATTGATACTTTGGGACTCGAGTTGCCTGTCAAAAGACTTTGGATGTGGGTGCTTGCTAGAGCACTACATTCGGGATTCACCAGTTCAACAAAACAGACAGTCGTTTGGAGCCCTTAGAATGGATCAAACGGGTTAGAACCTAGTATGACATAGTGAAATTATGTGAAATTCAGATATGGGTCACAGCCCAGGGAAATCAGGGAAGTTATCAAGCAATTGGTCATCCTTTCACCCTTCCAGTCTCCCATTTTTAGCCTGTGCATGCCTTTGCACATTTTTGGACATGGAGTTTTCAGATCAGCTGGATGATTCTAGCGGGTCTCACAGACTCCAAACCTCTGGCATCCTCTGGCCATTCCTGGGCTTCCGCACAAGATACGCTCGGTCCACATAGGAATCCAAAGCACAATCCAAAGCACAGATGCGGAACGAAACGGCACTGGTGCTGGTCGAATTCTGAGCCAAAGATGCAGCAGGAAACGCCTTCCGGCTTGAATCATCATCCTTCCACCATCTCAAATCGCATGGGTAGATCAAATAACCCAGATTCATGCAACAAGAATGATACTTTTCCCTTTCAAACAGACCCTTGACCAGCAGCTTCAATGTTTTCCCACCGCGGTGGGTAAATATTATATTATATGCCCTCAATATTCTTCTCAAACCTATCTTCCCATTACTTTTCAGTGCTTCTCAGTTTTTGAATAGCTCTGGCTCCATCCCATGTCAAAGCTGGTCAGGGGTAAATCATTTTCCCCACGTAAACTGCTATAAAGCCGTTCCCCAACCCAACTCAACCCAACAAGCTAAGCTGTTGCTACATCCACTTCAAACATCTTTGAGTTCAATTCGTACTTTTGGTGGGGGCTAAGTTGGGATTGTCTGAGAAGCTTGGGGGAAAAAAACATGGAAAAACCTCGAAGTCCACCATCGTTGGCGCCTCGGCGCGGCGGTGCCGCCGTCCTAGGCTCAAAGCCTTCACGAACTCTTGGGCTTCGGCTTTTCCCACCTACGATGGCAGTGAAATGATGGGAAAAAACTAGGGAAAAATACACCGCTGGAGATTCATTTCGGATGGATTTTAGATGTAGTTCGGGTCCCAGAATCAATGTGTTTGAGCACAAAACTACTTGGTGGCTCATCCCACTTAGTAAGTGGGTTATAACCCCAGTTAAAAATGGGATAAGTAGGGTTAATCCACTTACCAAGTAGGTATTCTTGCGAGATGATGGGTCTTTTGACAATGGAACAGCTGACGACACATGAGTTTCTTCCTCAACGAACATAAATCACAGTGGCTTCCGCGTGTTTTGAACATTTTTGAACAACATCTGAAACGTCACACCTGCTAACATTACCCATGGGCATTCAGAACCACGGGTCACTCTCAGTTCAAACTAGGGCATTCCAGCACCATTGGGAATGAAATTGCGTCAACCCGAAGAGGCCCAGGGCTCCCAGCAGAGCCAGTGACTTTGGCGGAACCATTGAACTTGGTATCCAGCTCCTGCCAGCACGCTAAGAGCACGGCACGCTAAATGGTGGTTCCTGGATGGGCACTTATTGACGATGGATAGTGATGGATAATGAGGAATAGTGGAGGAGGAGGAGGAGGATGGTGGATGCAGGTTGAGCCGTCAAGGAAGATTCAAAGGACATCCAACCAGCCAGCATCTATCGTTAAACAAGGTACGAGTACCCCCAAAATTGGCTGCTTCGCACTAAAACCCCAGAATTCCTGGCTGGTCATTAGATATAAATTAGGATTTCCCACAATGTATTGTGATCATCCTCAATATGTTGCATAGATTTGCATAGTAATCCCCATCATCAACCAACTGGCAATTTTGAACACTGCTCAACTCGGCAACCCTCACCCGTGCATATTCTCTGGCTCCTCGCCAAATTTCTGCAGGGCTAGAAATTCAGGTCGTCCATCTCCATTGCTCGAAGGTGGTAAAGGTCGACAGCCCAACCTGGGTGACCAGGTTCCAATTACCCATCAGATCCCATCAGTAAGTGTCCCATCAGAGTGGTCACTTATAGATCCCATGAAAGATAGATGGAACATAAGTGACTTATTATTATCCACTAGTTACATATATGATCCACCATGTCCCTGTGGTCACCATGTTTATAGATCCCATGGTTAGTAAATTAGCAAATGCTGGTGGAACATGATGGAACATAACATGAACAGTCGTCGCAATCATAATTCTTTGCAAGCACTTTAGATCAACTACCATATATCCCCAATATTCCCCAATTAATGTCAAAAGGTTAAAGTATATTAAGTACCCATAGTTTACCCGGAAGTTGGGGGCTAGGATTGAAACACAAGGTGGAATATAATTTGGAGTGTTGGGGCTACTCCCATCGGAGGGGATATGTCGCTACCATCTGCCATGATTGGTCATGTATTCAGGTGACTGCCCATTGGACACTGTTAATGATTCCATGTCATTGGGTGGTGCCTAAAACTGGAATTTATACCCCCATAAAATTGCTACTTGAATACAGAAAAATAGTTAAACAAAATGATGCACTACGGGAAGTTGGGAATATGCAGAATACCAAAGTTTAATGAGACAGACTCTACATGGACTTCACTCAAACACATAGTCTCATACTCGCTGTCCCAAGTAGCTTTTGCAGCTACACATGGTGGTACCCTCTAATCACACCTGGCAATGGAACATCCCTCCTTTCATAGATGTTTTTTTCCCATTGAAATTTTTGAAATCCTCATTTACTTCGGGGATTTCCCAGCCAGCCATGTTTGATGACAGCGTTTCGGGTGTGAGTCACCGTCTCCGCTGTGTTTCCCTGCGAAAAGACCGCCCGATGTGCGGTTTCCAGGGGCAGCGACGTACCAGAGCTACCTTTCGTGAGCGAAGATCCGCAGTTTCACGGGGAACTTTTGTGATTGTCAAATTTTCAAAAAAATTGTAATGTAAAATCCGATACTAAAATAGTGATCAAATACTATAGGGGACGTTCTTTTGTCTAGCAATCCAAGAAGAGATATAAAAAGGATAGGGACAAGCAACAGCCTGCTCAATCACACATGTCTATTTTTCTTGGGGGGCACTTTACTGCCCACCACTTTTCCATAGAAATGGATAAGAATGGGAAATTAATGCCGGTAACTATTGGATATTAAGCGAGCTACTCACAGCCATACTAATGCTAATCACACACTGACTGATAAACAACCTAATCGATCACGTGAGCGATGTTGAACCTTAAACCGTAATCCATCCAACAGTTGAAATCACCAAACAAAGGCAGCACCAACTTCAATGTTGCATGCTTTACAAATACAGCACCAGTAGTACCGCACAAGGCGGTGGCGGAAGTTTCAAAAATAGGAAACCTATAGGAGAGGTTGGTTGTTGTGAATCCCGGATGGCAGAGTGAATCCGCTGATGGACCGAAAGATGGTTGGAATGTCGAGCTGTCCATCTGTCTATCTATGATTCCATCCATCCATCCATCTATCCTTCTTTACTGTCTACTGATCTATCTCTCTGTCAACCTATCCATCTCTCTGTCTTTCCGTCCATCTGCTTAGCTCTCTATCTGTCTACGCAGCCGTCCTTTCATCATCCTATTTTTTCTATGTGTCCATCTGTCTATCTTTCTTTCTATTTCTCTCTTTCGAGCTCTGTCCATTTCCTTGTCTCTCTGTCTGTCTGTCGTCTTGCGGTCTGTCCATCTATCTAGCTGTCTATCTGCTCATCCAGCTATCCATTCTATCCATTTATGTACCGAAGCATTTCACCCACCCATCTATCTAGTTCTTCATCTTTCCATCTAGACAGTTCGACAGAAAGCAGGTAACATTTGCACAGAAAAGACACAGAGCGATCAAACCCGGGTTTCAGTTGTGGTTTCAGTTGTGGTGACAACAGCGAGACTTTCTCAATTTTCGAAGTTGACAAGAGCAAAAACGAAGCAATTCTGCGAGACTTCCTCATTTTTCGAAGGTGACAACATCAAAAACAAAGCCATTCAGCGAGACTTCCTTCAAAACTCGAAAGTTGAGTGCAGAGCTCACGGCCTCGTGCGTCTTGCGATCTTTCCAGTCCATGTGTCTAAAGTACTGCGCCGACGAAAAAGTGATGCCAAGTCATACGAAGTGCTGCACCCGTCACGCAAAATCATCTCAGCAAACCTGAAGATCTGATGCTCCAAAATGCAACCCCTCTCAGGAAATCAGCGCCCTGACCTCCGAACAGCTCTGATGAACATGTCTCTTGTACTGCGCCTGCCGCGCGAAAGACATCTTGCCAGATCCTCTGCAAATGTCCCACGCCCACGCCTGCCATCGTTTTAGGAAATGCTACAAACCCCTCACGTTCTGCTCACTTTTGTCAAGGTGCATAATCCCTTGTGCCTGCCAAGCAAGACGACGTCTGAACATCCAAAAGTGCTCCGAACACGTCAGTTTTTTACACTTTTGACTTCGAAATGTGCTTCACGCCACAACGGCGTGCGCGTTTTTGACATCTCAACTTTCAAAAGTGGTCCGAGCATGGTGTGCTTTGTGCATTTTGACTTACACATGTGCTTCGCGCCACAACGGCGTGCACTTTTTCGACATGTCAACTTCCAAAAGCGGTCCGAGAATGCTGTGCTTTGTACATTTTGACTTGAAAATGCGCTTCGCGCCACAACGGCGTGCACTTTTTCGACATCTCAATGTCCAAAAGTGGTCGGAGAATGGTGTGCTTTGTGCATTTTGACTTGGAAATGTGCTTCGCGCCACAATGGCGTGCACTTTTTCGACATCTCAACTGCCAAAAGTGGTCCGAACCTGGTGTCAGTTGCGCACTTTGACTTGGAAATGTGCTTCGTGCCACAACAGCGTGCAACTTTTCATCTCTTATCTGGCCACATGGCTCCGCACCCGCCGCTTTAGAGAGCCTACTTTTCGACTCTCTGGAGACACAAATCACTGGAAACATAGTGTTTCGCGCGCACCTGCATCTTCTTCCTTCTGACTCTTTCTCTTCTCTGATTCTATTCTCTGACTCTTCTCACCTCTGCTTTTCCATCTGTCCATATTGTCGGAAGTTTGACAACTTCCTTCGATAAAATGCATACAAACATATTTTTATATAGAATACGATGTTATATAATGTTATATATAATACATACATATATATATAATATCAACAAGACTCTGCGGGGCCTGGGTTGGGTGCCAAAACTGCGAAGGCGCGAGCCTCAAGGACGACGTGTTTACCCGGGCCCCAAACCATGTCATGGGGATTCAAACCGAAGAAGATGGGTCCGGGTGCACCTCTAGGGGGGTCCCAAAGGAGCCCCCTGCGATCATCAGGGGGGTTGAACACTGCTCAGGTATTGGGGGGTAATGATTTGAAGCCACCAACTCAGTAAAACTGTTTGTGCCAACAAGGATTAGGACACTCTGACTTCCAGGTTGATGGGAGATGTTTGAATCCAGGCCCCAAAAGACAGCGTAGCTATGCTCTCTCAAATCTGTGAACTAGAACAGGAGGGCGCCATTGATCTGAGTCAACTTGGGCTCAAATGACCAGAAACTGCTTGAAATGGCAACCCTCCCCCACCAAGACACAGGAACACATGTCCTGCAACCCCCAAAGAACCGGCACGTTTTTCTCCGGGCATCCTTTGCTGCCAGAACCGAGAATGTCATCCATGGTGAAGTCATGGTATCTTGCCCGCTTGCGAAGTGCTTCTCTTCTGCAACGTTCGGCCTTTTGACTCTCCTTTTGTTTCCGCACTTCCAAACGTCTCTGCTCCTCGCGCTGCCTTTTCCGCTGCTGCAGCAGTTTGCGTCGCTGTGTCTCCAGTCTCTCGGCATTCTTCTGCAGCGCACAGGACCATCGGGCCAGCACTTGCTTCAACTCCGATAAGCTCCGGTTCAAAACATCTGATGCCGTCCTGGGTCTCCTGGTAGTGGTCCCGTTCCGTCCTAGCAACTGGTGTCTTCGCCTATCCTGAGTTGACATATGTTGAGTCTCCCAAAGTTGAAGCGACTTGTCGCGGACAGTGGCGTTTGCCTCGTAGAGGGCATGGAGCCTCCGCATCATACCTGGTTGAAGTTCTCAATCCACCCCAAACCTGCATGCAATGCGATATAATAGCTATTAGATCAATATTGTTCATACATTTAGCGTCCTAAATGTGCATTTAAAACAAACAAACTAGTATAAGAAAAGCATGGCTGAAAGCAAAGAATCAGATACTGCTACTGTCCAGCCCTGAGGCCTCCCATGTTTCAGTCACAGCCCTTTGAAAGTTTTCCCAGGCTTCCAGCAACTGGGATGGGCTGTAGCACCAGTAGATGCTTCCACGGCCTCCAATACTCTTTTGCATACTACGCCGGAAAGGATCCAGGCATCTGCGAAACCGACCCAGTTCCTGAACACTCCGAACGGTGGGAGAGCGAAATTCCGTTCCAATGAAAATTCTGAAGGAATACACCAAACAGAAGCGAACACCAAGATCTGCATACTTCTTTCCCTGCTCTGTAGCGGATGACACTAAGGCTGATTGTAAACGTTCCTCCCAAGTATCTCTTGTCTCTCTGCCATCCAGCATTTTATGCTTCACAGATGTAAGAAGCAGCAAGTATTCCAGAGCTGTTGGCAGGTCGCATTTGGCGGTCCACATTTCAATATGCACTGAATCGAAGCGAATGACAGCCACATAGCTCCCTCCTTGTCCAGTTGAGCGATTCTTTCGGATGCAGCCGCACACCTTTCTCGTTGTCCTTGCCTCTGCCCTGCATGCCTTTCGCTTGCAAGATTCCCTTCGAGACATCCTGGAGCTGAATTTCCATGAAGTGGGCACTATGGCCAAGGCACCAGTTCCTCCAGGCACACCATGAGACATAGATGACATAGTTACATCATGTTCCGCACCATTTGAATTGGCACAGAGCTTCGGATCTTTTTGCTGTGGGAAAGTATCCACCATCCACTTCTCCAGAGACAAGCGCTGCTTCTGCGAGAAGTCTTTCGTGATCACCTCATTCCGCACATCCCGAGGCAACTTTTTCAACAGCTCGTGGATCTTTCGCATCCACTGCATCTGCTTGGAGCATGAACCCGCGAATGTTGCGTCGGCAGCTCCAAACTTGGGACCGGAGCCAGTCTGTGGAGCAGATGGGCGGTGACACCTGCTATGGGCAGATCGTTTCTTGTGATTTCTGTTGCTCCTGGTCGATTGTTGTGGGATAGTTGACGTCAAATTTATACGCTGGTCATAGCGCTTGCGAGTTTCTGGATCCGACAAAGTCTCAAGGGCTTGGTAAACCAAATGAAAGGCCTCCTTGCTGCCACCTTTGTCCGGATGGACTTGCAAGGCTTGTCTTTTGAAGGCCAGCTTGATCTCGTCCAAAGTGGCATTTCGATTCACCAGCAGCACATCATAGAAGGAGCGGACCATAAGTGGTATCAGCACTGAGTTTGGGCTACCAGGTCTGTCTTGCTTTAGCAGGCATGTATCTGGTGGCTGTTCTGAAACCAAGCTTGCAAATTCTTGCTCTACAACTCCAAAATGTGGTGTGGGCAAGTGGAACAAGGAAGTGCAAAATGCAAACATCGTGTTCACTCACTTCATCATCTGTTGAGAATTTTAACAAAATGGGTGAAGGGAATATCACTGCCATGTTCCTTTCGGATTGGAGGTTTAGTTTGAGAATCCTTGCTGAAGAGGTGGCAAATTTAATTGAACCGAACCTCCTCCAGCCCTCTGTGGCTTCATGAGAAACTCCAAAGAAACAACGGGAACTGCCAGGACCCGGTGGATTCCAAGCGACCATCTTTGAGAAAATCATCTGGATCGGAACTCTCATGGAGCACCGAACATTGAACCAAAGAGAATAAGGATCTAAACAAAAAAGGAATGTGGAGACTGACCCTGGCAAAAGATCTAAACCAGGCACAGAGTCAGATAAAGTTGTTTGGTTGCTCCATATGCAGGCAAGCTATATGTGCCCTCCCTCCTTTGCTATCGAGGGGCTGCAGGCTGCAGGGTGTCAAAAATCGAAAATCCAACAAAAAGACACGTAGACAGACAAACAAACCTAGTCAAAACATCCATGACCCAACAAAACCATCTTAAAAAGGTAAAAATTTGCCTCACAGGTCAGGCTGGGGCAGCAATAATCTGTGCTCCGGGCCAGACCGTCCTCGGTAGTTGGCCCTTGGCAGAGGTAAGCCATCAACTGCCTGGATGGCAAAGCGAAAGCCCGGAAGCCCGACTTTTGAACGCCCTAAATGGACATTTTGTACAGGGATCTCCGTTGCGAGCCGTGACTTTTCGCAAGTGAAGCATTTATTTTGGGATAAAAACATGTTTCATGTCGGATCTATGGGTTTCCTGCTGCATTTTCAACCAATTGAGCAACCCAAGGGGTACGACTTGTCGCTTGCCTCACAGAGATATGATCCTTGGGAGGCTCGCGCAAGACGGGCTCCTGGTGATTCACAGAGACCCAGCATCACCAGAAGCATTGCAGCTAGCACCCCCTCTGAAGTGGAATATGTATGTATATATATACATATATATATATCTTTAAATACAATGATATGTGTGTTATTTATTTGCTGCATTTGACTCTGTGCCAAGACAGGTGCAAGCATCTAAGAGTCATTCAAACATCTTTGCCTTCAGACAAAAGCGTGCTGTTCTGATCATTGGCTCATGCATTCCGCATTCATATATATATATATGAATATATATATATATAGAGAGAGAGAGAGTGTGTGTGTGTGAGTGTATAGAAATATATGTGTATATATATATGATTATATATATATATTAAACAGTTATCACTTAGATATCAAACATTGAAGATGGGACCCTAACAGCAAAGTCATTTTGGGATGCGGCCTTCTTCTGAATCCAAAGTGGCATGATTTCAGAGTTCCATCAGACTTCATGAGGATTTCAACACCCAAACAATTGGCCCATAATTTACCAAAAAGATATAGAACAGCTTCAATTTGCCCATATTTTGCTGGGATCTTGCTATCTTCTATCTTGTTGGGGGTTACTACATCTACACAAATGTGTGTGTATATATATATACACAATATAATATAATATAATATAATATAATATAATATAACATAGTATAATATAATATAATATAATATGATATAATATACATAATATAATATAATATAATATAGTATAATATAATATAATATAATATACATAATATAATATAATATAATATATAATATAATATAATATATAATATAATATAATATACAATATAATATAATATAATATAATAATATAATATAATAATATAATATAATATAATATAATATAATATAATATATATATATGTACATAATATATATACATAATATATATATACATAATATAATATAATATAATATAATAAAATATAATATAATATAATATAACATAGTATAATATAATATAATATAATATAATATACATAATATAATATAATATAATATAATATAATATAATATACATAATATAATATAATATAATATAATATATATATATGTACATAATATATATACATAATATATATATATACATAATATAATATAATATAATATAACATAGTATAATATAACATAGTATAATATAATATAATATAATATAATATAATATACATAATATAATATAATATAGTATAATATAATATAATATAATATAATATAATATACATAATATAATATAATATATAATATAATATAATATATAATATAATATAATATATAATATAATATAATATAATATAATATAATATATATATATATGTACATAATATAGATATATATACATAATATATATATATACATAATATGTAATATATATATATATATGTATGTATATGTATATATATATAGTATCGGTATACAGATGTACACGGGTTTGTCTGAAAATTGGGTACCCCCAAATCCAGTGGTTTTCTCCGCTCCTCCGGGCGAGGCTTTTCGGGTCGTCCCATGGACCAGGTACTTTGACCACCTGGCTGCGCTGCGCTGGCTGCGCTGCGCCGGGGAAATCCATGGGGGAAATCCCATGGTGAGATATAAAAAAGGGGATCATATGGGATGGATGGATATAGGATATAAGATTAGAAAATTCGGAAGAATGGGGAAACCATAAAAAAAACAACGAAGATTGAAGCTTGGCACAAGGTTTCTTGGTGGAACCACAAGTTTTTACCCCAAATATAGAGGTTTTGGGTAGATGTTTCCTTCAATCGATTCCGGGACAATAGAATCAACACTAGAAAGTACAAATTAGAATCGCATGCAGAAAGTTGTTGGTTCTCACTAATTCAAGAGTGTTCGCAGATGTTGTCCTTCCATGCTTATCTAAGTTGGTACTATGGATTAAATCCATCCCAGCTAAAGTACGGCCAGTACGGCAGAGGACTATCTGCAGCCGAACACAACCAAGGTCAGGTCGTTTTTGACATCCCTTCGCCCATGATGAAGAGATAATTATGTATGTAGATGAAATGTCAAAATTGGGCCGGTCTCAATGTTCAAATGATCCAAAAAGGCCGATACACAATGAATTACAGAAAACAAAATAGTGTAAATTAGTGTAACATAACATAGATACATATATGTATATATGCATACATATAATCATAGATATATGCATATACAACATCATTAGATTCATATCTCCTCTTGTATCGTAGAGCCATAAAATCGTCAATGTCAAAGAATTCTCATCCCAACTTGGACGAATCGCCAAATCTCCAAAGTGCTGGGATAGAAACGAACAACTAAGTTGAAACATGTTGAAACCGAAAAAGTGTGGGTCCATTGCAACCCCGATATACCCCTAGTATGCCCTATTGCTTTTGAAGAATCGCCACAAACTTACTTCTTACCTCATCAGTTTCAAGTTTCCAACATGTTCCACATGTTCCAACATCTTCCAACATATTCCACCAACAATGCAACATGGTTTTCTATGAAAAATGGGCACCCCCGCAACATTGATCTGGTTGGTGGTATACCTACCCCGCTGAAAGATGATGGAGTTCGTCAGTTGGGATGATGAAATTCCCAACTGAATGAAAAGTCCTAAAGTCCATGGTTCCAAAACCACCAACCAGCCATTTATAGTGGTTAAATCTCCATTAAATCACCATTGATAGTGGTTAACCGTTCACCCCCCCATTAGATCATCATTGCTCCCATTGAAGAACCCTCGCTGCGGAAGTCCGGCACCTAAGGACGCCGTGTCATCCGGAGCCTCCGTCTCGTCATGCCCCAGCAAGGCAGGGATGTTGTCAACTGGGCGGCAAAGGACCAGAGGTTTTTTTCGGATGTCTGCAGCCAGAAATTGTGGATTTCACTGATCTAACTGACTTTTAATCAACTAAAAATGGTTTGAAGAAGGAATAGCGAAGGGATCTTTATTATACATAGAGAATCATGAACTGGAATACCTTATAAAACTAATCCGTAATGATGACTTTGCCAATAAGGATGTGAGTCAATGCAAAATAGGAGGTGTCAACACCAAAACATGTGAGATTGACTTAGCCAACAATCCTGAGATAGCGATATAACTCCGGGATATGTCACCAACAGGAAGCGTTTCATCTGGCAGCTCAGCGACTCGGAGGCTGTCGCGGTGTATCCGCAGGGGTGCTGCGCACATCGTCTAGCCTTGGCACCAAGATGAATAGCATATAGGTCTGTGAGTTGCGACCGGCCGAAAAATCGCAATTAACATAGTTAACCAAGGGGGTATTTAATACATCTCCAATGTTTCAGTGATGTCCAACCAGTTCGGCTCCCATGTCTCCATTTCCGACATTAAAGGTGCAACTACTCCCCGAAGTTGACTTCTTCCAAGTCCAGAATCTGAAATTCTGAAAACTAGACCCCCGCAATTTTTAGCACAGAACCACAAAAATGGATCAACATGGTTATTCCCGATCTAAAGATCACCTTCCAAACCGTTTGTGAATTATCATTTTTGGGTGGTCCAAATGTCAGATTTAGACGGTGCTGAGGAATATGACTTCGCGCCTTCTCCAATGCTGATTGAGAAGGTATGATGTGAGAAACAGAAAAGCTAAATAATGGGAACCAGCATCCCAAAACATTGGGTGTGGCCACAAAAATAGGGGATACTGGATATCCCAAAGAGCGATGACTAATATACTTGTTTTGATGAGGTACGGGATAATCAACCATGAGAATTTGGGATATATTACCATATTTTCAAGCAAACCCAATGTGTTAGAAGCAGTGCCTGTGCTTTCTAGTGAACGCAACTAGCTGAGAAACCCAATACTTGTCCCATTCCGGTGGAAATCATGGCTTTGATGTCCATCATTCTATGATTCTCAAATGCCATCATTCTCTGAATCTCGGCCGCGACAAACATAGCAACAAACAAATTCTGAATCTTCCAGGTGCTACAAGTCCCCAGAAGTGCCAAGTCACATTTCGATTAATCTCTCTGATTCTTCGTGGCGCTGGACCTTGGCTGTACCCACTGAGTCGCTGCCAATCGCACCACGGAAGCGTATATAAAGTGGAGCCAAGGCACGCGATAGTCGTACCATGCCACTTCTAAACTCCATGCCTGCGGACATGGGATGGTGGAGTGATGGGTCCACATGTGGTACCCAAAAATAGCTTAGCAGCTTAGCACCGAAGATCATTGATATGGCAGTGTGTCAAAACCTTGTACCCCTGGTGAACATCAAAATAGCTGGTAAATGGATGTTCATCCCCCTAAAAATGGTATTAATAGGTATTGATCCATACCCATATCACTGTGACCTTTTTCCAAAAAGATCTTTGATATATCGAAGAAAGAGGTCACGCTGCCATGGGTGAAAATTGCCATGTCGAGTTCCAGACCTCGGAAGCCAGTTGTGGCTAGTTAGGTACCCATTTTATGTCAGTTGCCCTGGTCAATACCCCACTATCCCAAGATTCGTTGGTAACTAGCCCCAATGTTGCAATGTTGGTGCTTCGACCAATCACAACAACGTGTAACAACCATGCAACTAACCAGCAAATTTCAACTGGGCACGATGGGTGGTGCCATGCGCTGCCTCGTGCTCGCAGTTGGGAGCACGATATCGTTGCAGCACTTTGGCCACCTGAGGAGTTGGAGCTCTGATTTCGTCACTTACTTTGGCCATCAATAGAATCTGTAGGATCAAGATCATGTACTAATATGTGTGTATCTATGTGCATACATACTGTACGTATTCTAAAGTCATATTGAAGTGGCATGTGCAACGATACATACCACAAATCCCGCAGTTCTAATTACAGCAACAGACCAGGTACTTGCAAGTCTTGCACTCATGTTCCCAGAAGAGAAGTTACAGGTGTTAGGGTGGACCTGCGCACTTCAATACTAAGTTTCATCTTCAAACATCACGTCCATACCGCTGTATCTATTCATGACTACCCTTCTTTATTCAAATATGGCAATGGAAAATCCCCCATTTGTCTAGTATAGATTCTAGATGTGTTCCCCATTAAAACCTCCATTTATAGGTGATTTCCGCCGCATTGACACCGGAGGGTAACTGCCAGATCTGAACCTTTGGGAAGGTCCGACTCCACCCAGGCTGGGGCGCCCACCCAACGCAGTTGCTCCTTGCAGCGATCGAACCTTGGTCTCTCTCTCAGTGTCTCTGACGGCCTTTTGGGTCATGTGTCCATTGATTTCCGCAGGGGGACGGGAAACAAGGTGATGAGGATGAAAGATAGAAATGGAGGCTGTGACAAGCATGAAAACAAAATGGACCAGGCGAAGTAGCACTTGAAGCATCGAGCTGAATCATCCAACTATTCAAATTATTTCAACTGATAGGAGTCCCTACATAATCCCCAATCAAGTGGGTAGTATAAGTCCCATTTCATAAACAATCAACCAGGCTATTTTTAATGGTTCAATTGTTGTTTCAGTGGTTCTTCCTTTTTTTTTCGATGACCATATCAGAACTGGGCCAGTGTCCCGCCAGGAGCCAGACGTTTTTGGAGCCACTGAGGTAATTGGTTTGAACTTCTTGGCAAAGGACTCCTGTGACAGGGCTACGCCAAATCCTGTAGAATCCCCAGTTCCGCCACCGGGGATCCAGTAAACCCCCCAAACTGGGAATAGCGGAATATCCAACTAGAATCATCCGGAAGTAAAGGAGAACACATCTATCACACTTGTTGAGAAAATACAAACTACAGGAGGTTGTGTGAACCTCAACCAGAGGATAAAGACCTAGTGACAACCGTGACCACCTCACCAGTATAGCGCGCCCCGTGAGATTAGCTGATGTTGCAAGGCATCTGAGCATTCTGAGCATATGTCATACCGGGAACCTGGTATGTCCCTGCAAATTGATTGATCGCCTGAACTCAATCAGATGGCCCAAAGCCACTAGTTCCGGGAGCAATGGTGCAACCTTGTGGTTACCCTCGAGTAAACTAACAGTAACATAGCTATGGAAAATGATATATATATATATATGATTTACCCATTAATTAAAACTGATGATTTTCTATAGCCATATTAGTTTACCAGAGGGTACCTGTGGTTTTCTTCTAGAATCCACCTTCCAAGCCCCATCACGTAGAGCCTCCCCTTGCTCATCGAAAAGAGGCAGGGATTCCACCACCTTCGCTGGCACCTCAGCCAAGCTTGGAGATCACAGCAAAGAAAAAACTCTATTTTTTGCAGGTCTGTGGGCATATGTACATATATATATAATTATATATATATATAAAAAAAGGTTCGGAGCGAGTGACCAACAGTGTGTCAAGGGTGCCCCACGCTTGTTGTACTGTTTCGGAACCTTAGTGGGACTGGTGCCGCTACGTCCCACGGGCATAGCAGCTGACCTTTGCGCTGCTGCGAGCATTGCACGTGCTCTGACGATCCTGTGCAGGTTGTCATCACCTGTTCTCTGGAGTCCCAGCTCCATAATACTCCTGGGTGGACTGGCTGCCATTTAATTGGCCCATTTTTGGTGGCCTACTAGTCTGTGTTTGACTTGGTCCACGACTTTGTTCCCACCAACCAGACTGCGGAGCTCTATCTCCTTTTTGTGCTTTTGATCTTGGTCCTGTTCCTCATCCTTCCGGACTTTGTGACTGAATTTTGTGGCAACCATCACCCCTTCCAAGAGAAGATGCGCGCGAAGACAGCGGTTTCTGGCAAGGCTTCGTCGGTTTCTTTTTCGAAAAGGCCACCTTCATCTCACTGCCTCCGAAACCAACATCGATTTTGGCTCTGAACCTCCCGGATCTTGTGGATCAAATCTGGAGAGGCAGAGTTTGTGATGAGCTGCCGCAAACCTCATCCATCGGTAGAGATGCTCTTTGTAGGTGGAGGACATCTACTCTGAAAGAGTACCCTCCTGCGATGTGTAAAGCGCTCGCAGAGAGCTTTGCCGCAGCTGTCACGAGAGCGGAAGCTGACCCCACCATCTGCATTTGCACAGACTTTTGGTGCAAATGCAAGTCCATGATAGTCACAGACTATGGGCAGTACATAGGACCGGATTTTGCAGGGTAGGGTTCAGCTGAATTTACTGCACAGGCCGTGACATTCTGTCACATCGTGCCTTGGAGAAATATATATATATATGTGTAGTGTATATAATTGTGTATATATATATAATTGTATAATCATCGATTCATGATTCATGTACAATTAATTTTACAATCCACACAGTGATATTGGCAGCTTGGAATCACCAACATTAACCCAACCTCAGCCACTGGCGGTTGAGATGGTTACCGTATAAAATTCTGGTAAATCTAAACCACTTTGGGTTGGTTGAAGTTGGATCATGTTGGTCAACAGCGATCGTGGATTATCAAACGAGTCAGATGAAGAACATAGCTGTACATGTCACGATGCCATGGAAACATACAACACATGTATTAGATCAACAAAATAGTATATAGATGTATATAGTAGTATATCCAGACAAACCTACTAGATCGACAAAAGAGTATCTAATATCATGTAATATCATTGAAGATCATTGACAACTGATCAAATATACATGTGGGTCCGGATACATCTTATCTTATATATAGAAGCAGCTCCGAGAAACCCTGGCCCCATTAAGCTTCCTGGCGTAGAAGTCGGGCCACACGGCATCTTTGGGCGCCTTCTAAGGGATCCAGCCATCGTGGATGTCATGGATGGGTGAGCTCAACGGAGACTGGACCGGGTTGCCACGTTTTTTTGAAGTTTTCTGCATCTTACCATCAACTGTAAGGGTTTACTGATGGTTTTTCCGGAAAACTACGTAAGGCTGGGGAGACCCAGCCAGAAAAGTTGTGTCAAATTTCAAATTGTCGATATGTGCCAATAGAAAGGATCACTAGTCCATCGGTCAGACTTGGCAGTTGAAATGTTGATCTGTAATTCAAACGAATCTCCGATATGCTGGAAATCAGACGAAAATTATGGGTTTGTTGGAATCATCGGACTTCAGCAGCTGGTGGTTCCCTAGGTATTTCTGCCGCTTTTTGCACTGTTCTGTGCGTATTGGTTATTATTGGTTCATATCATTCATATCCCCCATCTAGTTCAATCTGCTATTTCTATTGCTTCATCTCGGAGTTGAGAGGGCTGAAAGCCTCTTAGAACTCCAAAAACAGAATCTCTTACCATCATTTCCCATATTAGAATTGCAATTATATATATATGTAGGGTATCTCTCATCTTCAGACACCCCAATAGTATCACATTGTTGGTTCATGTTGGCTATCCTATAAAATATCGCCAGCATTCATGGGTAGTTTTACAGCCCCCTGGCTATTTATGATGGTTTTTTCATCCCCGATTTTGAGAGTTGCATCCTGAACAATTCCGACGGGTTGGTGGTTGACCAACCCCTCTGAAAGATGATGGAGTTCGTCAGTTGGGATGATGACATTCCCAACTGAATGGAAAGTCATAATCCAGCCATGTTCCAAACCACCAACCAGTCCCATTTATAGTATTTATAGTGGTTAAATCTCCATTAAATCACCATTGATAGTGGTTAACCCTCCCATTAGATCATGATTTCTCATCCCAGTCCTTTCCCGCCTGAGCTTCAAGCACCTGGCGAACCTCCATCAAAGTATTCACCGGGGGCCACCTGAATGGCCCGGCCCTCTTGGGCTGCTGTAAAACGGTGGCTAAATGGTGGTCAAATCCTCAACTGATGATGAACAATGGCCTGTTTACACTGGCAATTGTTGCTTAATGTTGCTTAGATCATGGAAACGATCGCTATGTTTCTCGGATTTTTCGGTGGGTACAACCCCCAAAATTATCACCATGCCCAAAAAAACGCTGGGTGCTACATACAGAATCATATGCCATGTCCAACTTGCCTGCAATGGGTACGATCCCCAATTTCCGTTGATGGCGTTGATGAATCCCCCCAATGAAAACCATTTGTGCTGTTTTCCAGGTCGCCATAATTTCCAAAATATGCCCAAACAACAGGTGCGACCAGGTTCTGAGGTCGGAACCCCGATGGACTGTGCAAAAGGCACATATGCAGCAAGAAGTCAACGATATCGATGCCTTGGGCGAAGCTGGCAACCAGCTGGCAGAAACCATCCATGCCATAGCCATTCAGCCACCTTTGCCAGCCAGGGTGCTGCTGGAAGAGTAGACATGCTCAAAGGATGCCAACCTTGGTCCATTGGTTGGTCAAAGTTCACCCTCTGGATGAATCAGAAGATGTTTGACTCATCTGAAAGGTTGGGAATTTTTTGGGATAGTTATCATTAGTTATCCATAGTCATCCCTTACGAAGCAAAACTTCCAGTGAGAACAGTGAGGGAGAACAGTGAGGTCGAACAGTTAATTCCTGCACCCGCTGCTAAGTCTCCCTGCAGCTGCTTGAGCTTGGCTTCTCCCGAGTTGCGCCTCCCATGGACCAAAGATGGCTCGGAGGTTGACAGCTTGGAACCTCAACGATGTAAATAATATATATATATATTATATATATATATAGATATATAGATATATCTATATATACATATAGATATATATATATATATTGTATACTGACATACATATATTTAATAAATGGATATAAATAGGAGATGTTCCAGCCATGTTTCACCGGAGGCTGTGTTTATCCCTTCGATCCCGTAAAAATCCATTGGTCTATTTCTTCACTTGGCGGTTTCAAGCGGTCCAAAACATCGTCGCGAGTCGGGATCAAGCAAATCGTCGCAAGTCGGGATCATAAGCCCAAGGTTTGAAAACAAAAAAAGGGCAGTTGAAACATGTTGAAACCACCCACCAGATACCCTCTGGTAGTTTAACATAGCTATGGAAAATCACCAATGGGTAAATTCCCACTATTTCGACTGGGCCATGTTCAATAGCTATGTTAGTCATTACCAGGGGGTATATCATCATATATCCCATTAAATCCCATTAAATGCTATTGAATCACCATTGAATCCCATTAAAACACCATTAAAACACCATTAAAACACCATTTACCAGATATATTCAGATATCTTGCGGACTTGGATGTGCCCATCAGATATTCCGAACCCCCCGCGCCAATTCGCTGGCACTTTGACCGTGCGCTTGTCGCTGCCATCTGCCTAAGGAAACCGGGAGAAAAATTGTGTGGGAGACCACCCTTCAGTAAACTCACATGGCTATGGAAATCACCATTTTTCAATGGTCCATTTTTGATAGATATGTCAGTTTACTGGAGCATACCAGCAATAGAACAACCCATGCATGGAGTTTCCCAATCTCACCGTGCACCACTCTAGGAGCGCCCACGGAAGTCAGTTGCTGCAAGATGCCCAACATGGTGTAGTTGGGTAACATCCTGGTGCAAAATATCTATCTCTACTCTATCTGTCATTTGTATGTATATAGTTGTTATATATGTATACACTAGCTATATATATATATATGTTGTTCTATGCATGAATCACCATGAATCTATACGTACACAAATGATTCAGCTCTACATAGAGGTTATTAGCATCCTGTCAATTCTCAAGGCGTCCTGCAAGTCGGTGAGATGGCAGAAGCTGCATTGTTCACCACCTGGCACCCCGCAATGGCACCACTGGTTTCAACCATGGCTGGGAAAGCTCCGAACGAAATGGATCACCTGAGGGTAGCTCCCATGATGGGCTGTGACACTATCAACCGACAAAGGATTGAGGCATTGCTGAACGGAGTTCTAACAGTCCAAACGAAAGCGGGCGGGCAGTATTACGTGAATCTGCATGTATATAGTCGGATGTGACTGTGCTGGAACTTGAGGTCTGAAATCAACCTACCGAGCATCCTACAAAATGGATGGATTTTTCATGATTTTTCAATCAATACATGTGGTACCTTTTTCTATGATATGCACGTACGGCGTACTTCAATGACCTGAACAAATACAGGCATTGTTTGGCGCGTTCAGGATCTTCAAAGGTATCACTAATTGATGGAGGTCTCACTTCGAGGATGAAGTGTGGTTGAGACGTTTTTGAATCCAAGAACAATCATATCATCACGGATGAAAGGATAAAAGAGTCACAGGAATATGATTGCTGATGTCTAATAATTTTTTGGATAGGCCTTGGTATTTTGCTTTGTGCCTTGCTGATCTTTGGTGCTTTACATGTCAAACCAGACAGAGCCTCCAGCAAGTTTTCAAGCTGCTCCATTGTCCAGCGGAACGGTGCTATGCCCTGCCAATGGCGCAAGTCAAGGTGTATACATATTGGTTTTTGCTATGACTCAATATCTACACAAACGTATTGTTCATAGATAATCTCATAAATAAATAAATAAATAATTATACATTCATATATATATATGTGTAATACATATAATGATAAATATATATATATATATACACATTATATATGTATATATGTGATTGTCATATTCACATCTGATTTCACATATACATGGCTTCTTTTCCGTCCACGGGTTGCTTCCCGCCTCCACGGGAGGTGGCACCTTTGGTGGAATCGGAGCCCGTAACAAGGTATTGGGCCTGGCAGACAGACGCTGTCGGTTCTGTCGGTTCCATGGTGGGTTTCTCCAACGGCCAAACACGTGGAGGAAAAAAACACATGCCATCCATTTCCATCCCATGGCCCCATGGTTGATCATGAAATCGTTTTCGCAATTGAAATGGCCATTTTGGGATGCATCCGCGGTTTTTGGACAAACCGATATAACAGCCGCTCTGAGGTGCACCGGCAAGCGCACCTCTGATGAAGGTGCGCGTTGTTCAGGCATAGCTTCGTCTGTCAGGGGGCAACGATGGTTTCAGGAAATCGGAAAAGGCCCTGCGGTGAATACTTCGAACATGGCTTTTGTTTCATGAGAGGGGCACAATAGAGCAAAATATGATAAAATATGAGCAGATTGAAAGACCCTGTGACACTGAAGGATGAGGGAGAGAATGACGATGATGGTGAGGAAGAAGAAGGAGGAGGACGACGACGGCGACGACGGCAATGACAATGATGTGGTGGGTAGCTGCGTTGCTTCTAGTTTGCTACGCTTGCACCTTGATGAATTCCTCGTTCTCCACTTGTTCCTTTGCAACTGCTCAATGCTTTGAATCGCAATAAAGCGAGGGAAGTATTTTTCATTGATTTGTTCAAGATTGACGAGACACCAAGCTTTGATTTTCTGGAGTAGAATAGGACTCACCAGAACATAAAATGATGGATTTGGGGTCTCCAATGCTTGGAAGCACCCAATTCATTTTTCAAGAAGACAGGGAGCCAAGTCATGTTCATGTCTCACAGGCATCCTGACCTTGCCGACTAACGAGTCTGTGAGGTGTGCCTTTCTGACCGATTTCCTGCTAGTCATATGTTCAAGGTGTCACTATCAGTGTCAGAAATGGACTGCTCAGCCCCTGGGCAGGTCCTTGATCGCATCCACCAAACAGGCCACGGATTCCAGATCCTTGTGCCTCGGTCGCGGTGTCATCACCATTGGACCATCATCATCCTTCATCCATCATTGGGTCCAAGTTCAAGCCCCAAGCTAGGAAATTAGCGGTCATTTCACTTCATTTGGCAGTGTGTCAAAACCTTGTACCCCTGGTGAACCCCAAAATAGCTGGGATTTATGGATGTTCATCCCACTAAAAATGGTATTAATAGGTATTGATCCATACCCATTTAAGTGTTCTCAAAAAAATCATCAGATCCTCCCATGGATCCTCATCCTGGGTAGCCTGGGACTGGGTAGCCCATGCCGCCGCAGCATGACCCAATCATTGAGGCTCTGGAAGGTGGTCCTGGTTGAACTGGCCGCCTCAGTCGACACAATCCCAACGGCAGCTACAAGTTCCACCATTTCGAGTAGGGCTTCTCCATTCCAACAAAATTATGGGGACTTGGAATCCTGGAATATAGTGGGATATATTATATATATACATATATATATATATATTATATATATAATATATATATATATATAATATATAATATATGTATATATAATGTATATATAATGTATATATATAATATATATAATATATATATAATATATATAATATATATATTATATATATAATATATATATAATATATATAATATATAATATATATATAATATATATATAGGATAATTGGATGGTCCAGTTTTCCACTTCCAATGGTCCAGCTTTGCGGTTCGTTGGATGAGTTGGGTACTGATATTAGCTTCGTCTGAAAAAATCATGGGAAAACAACGAAATCCACGAAGTTACCCTCTGGTTAACTAACATAGCAATGGAAAATCACCATTTTTAATGGGAAAATCGACTATAAATGGCCATTTTCAATAGCTATGTTAAATTACCAGAGGGTAATGTTCTCGTTTCCTCATCGAAATAGCTGTTGGATGGCTATCCACCATTTTCGGACAGACCATGAGATGTGTCCATCGGGACCATCATTCTGAGATGTGTCACCATCATTTTGAGTCAGGGATCGGGTACCAGTGAAAACTTGAAAAACCCCTGGAATCACAGACTTGTGTAACTGTTTCGTTCATAGAACTCCCTGGAAACAAAAAGTCACGGACCAGATCTCGATTCTGCTGTGTTCAGAAACCGCACACCTCTGAAACCCCCAAATCTGTCCCACTAGGCATCCGGAAAGCTGTGTCAAAATGAAAGACTACAGAAATCTATCATGATTTTCCCACCCAACATGGATTTGTCTTTCAAACAAAAGGCTACACGCAAATGTGATGGCAAAACCAATCATATCCAATCATTTTCCCCATTAAAACGGCTTTGTTTGTGGGATCTCCCCTATTCTCCGATACCCAAATATCCCATGATCGTTTATGTTGGTTAAAGATCCCACAATATCACCGGTATAGTATTCATGATTCGTTTTATAACCCCAATGAATGTTGGTTGAATCTTCCATATCCCGATTCTGACGCTGAAACCATAGTGAATCCCTATTTCTGATGGTTACGTCCTCCGGTTTTACAACCGCCTTGGCTTTTTGTGAATAACACACCATCAGCCCCAGCTGTGCCTGATGCAACCGCCTGATGGCCCAGCGATGGATCATCTGCAGCCGTTGACGGAAGGTCACACGCTCAGCCAGGAGCGCCTGTCACGAAAAATGGCGGGTGACTTTTTCTGACTGAGATGAAGTGAGGAACCAAACATATCGAAAATGGTGAGGACAAGTCCATGAAAAGCTGTGATTTGAGTATCAAGCAGGGTGATTCTAGCATCAAAATTGGGGATCCAAGCAGAATTGGTGATTTAACCAGTAAATGTGGTGATTTTAACCAGCATGGGAACCTGGGGACTTTCTTTCAACAAGTGGCTGATGAAGAATAACTTAATAAACACAAACATGAGCCATTCTAGAGTGAGAATCGTGATTTTTGGACTTAGTATGACTTAGTAACTTACAGAGTTTGGCTCCAAACCACTTATGAACACTTGCAAACTTATGGATACGTACGGGAGAATGCTGACCACGATGCATGATTGTGATTGATTGGCATAATGATCAACTGGCAGCAAGTCTTTTCGGATCACTGGCTCGTGTCGACACAACCCGAAGTGCATGGAAAGGAAAAGTGCGGTGACATGACATAACCCTCCCTGAGTGTGGAATCAAACGCTTGGCAAGCACTCAATTGGGATGACCAGTTCCCGTTGGACAGAGTTGGTGGCACAGCCTCCTAAACTAGCTCATCCAGCCTACAACTCAGGAAATTCGCAGAGAAAGAGAAAGAGGCGACAGGGATTACAACAGTTGAAACAGCAACATTTTCTATGAAACAATCATCAATGGATTTGGTTTCAGGGAACATCTACAGTAATCCATGGTTAAACAAACTTTCAACATACACTTCTTGGTCAAAAAATCCGGCTCCTGCTTTGGAAAGCTGGGATGAAGAGTGGCCTGTTGTAGGTCCACGAACAGCGCTGGTGCTGGTTGCGGAGGTGGCTTCTCGACCTCGGGCCCCAGCTGGTCCCAGCTGGTCCCGGGAGGCCGCAGATGAGGGAAATCACCCTTTTTTGGGATGGGGATATCATAAGATGCATAGCTAACAATATGATATACCCTCTGGTAATGACTAACATAGCTATTGAAAATGGCCCAGTCGAAATAGTGGATTTACCCATTGAAAATGGTGGATCTTTCCATAGCAAAATGTAAACGTTTACCAGAGGGTATGTGGATGTGCCGGAATGGAATAAACACCACCGTTTCTTGGCCAGTTTTTCATGGGGAAATGGAAATGGTGATGAACGATCAAATTTCGTGATGACCCTATTTTTCAGACAAACCCTTGACCACATGACCGGGAGCTGTTTTGGGGGTTAGGGCTAAGTGATATTAAGGGGCAACACCAGTGCCAGGGGATGTGTGGTATTCAACCCATGTTCAATCAATGTTAACTGGAAACCATAATGAATCTTTAACCATAATGAATCTTTATCCATATTGGTGTCCTAAAGAAATCTTGTCAACCAATTCTGGGACATTTGGGGAAGCACCCCTGTTCCAGATGAGAAGTGACAATCAAATATGTTATTATATAATATTATATAAATCTCTTACTAAACCATGGTTTCTGCATTCCCCAGGAATGACCCAGGAAGCATTCGGACAAGAGTTCGATTGTTTTTTTTTCAGCCCTTATCTATCCTTATCTCTCTAGAAAATGGTCAGATACATTTACATATAAAATCATGATGGACCTTTTCGACTTTCCCCAGGAAATGTAGGGAAATTGACTGGGCGGGAAGTTTCTATCTAGAAAATGGGGGTCACTTGAGTGACCCCTTACAATCTTGGAAATTTCAATGGGGATGTTTCTGCGGAGCGTTTGATATCATGGGGAAGGGCTTATTTGGCCAACCAAACATTTGACCAACCTGTTGCCAATACCAAATTGATATGGAGAGTTCAGCAGCCTTCTGCCCCTTCACGCTTGTCCTAATTCTAATTCTCCATGATTGTTTCATTAAATGCCCATGGCTTTTCGGCCACATGTGCCAGGTACTTGACACATTTTAGGGCCCAAAAATCACCGGCCTCCTCTTCCTTTTTGGCCTTGTCCTTGGGTTTCGCCTTTCCCTTCGCCTACCAAAAACAGGGCCTTTACCCATCGCCATTGGGATCATCCCGTGAATCGGCGGAAACGATTTAGCCATTCGGCTGTTGCCAGGGGGGAAAAATTTCGGGCCGTTCCAACCCCAAGTTCTGCAGCTTCAACCCCCTATATTTCCAACGTTTATCAACGTTTATCAACGTTTGGGGGTTGATTTCAACCTGGCAAATCGCTTCAAAACGACCGCGGCCTTGGCTTTGGCCTTGGGATCTTCCTTTTCTTCCTCCTCTGGCACCTGGCCATCCATTTTTGGGCCCCACGACTATGGAAAGCTCCATCTATCGCCAGAAACCAGACCTCGATGGAGGGCGGCACAAAGTCTTCTAACCTTGGTAGCGGCAACTGATCCATGGTGAGGGGAAAAAGGATCGGAATATGATCTATAATGATCCATAGGTTGCCATAGATATTAGGCCAATATGGACATGTGGCATCAAAGCGAAAAAATGGGGACAGGATGGTTCGATTTCACTCAAATTCAAGACCTGGAAAGCCACAAACAATGGTCATCTTGGTTTAAAAAAGGCCGAATTTCTTTGGATATTCAATCACCATCAATCACCACTTTGTTTGTGAAGTCGTTGTCTGAAAATGATCAAAGACGTTTTTTTGAATTCAAAACCATTTTATAGTGTCCAGGTGTGCACCCCTCCAGGGTCCCAAGGGGTTTGGTTTCCTAAGGGCTCCGACTTCCACACAGCTTTCACCGCCTGCTCCATAAGTTCCTTTCGCAGCCGGCGATTGAACATTTTCCCGGCCTAGCCATGGAGGTTTCTATGTGGGAAAATCATTGACCTAAATGGGGAAATGTCCGGCAAGCCATGTTTGATGACCCGAGGGGAATGACAGTGACGGTTTTTTTTCATCGTTTTTCCCAAGTAAGGTGAAGAATTGCGCAAACAGATCAAGATTAAGACCTCCAATCATAGGGGTAATTGTCCCATCGCTACCTCTCTTGGCCTGCTCCAAAGGTCCAAACTCCCTCCCCTTCGGTCCGCGAGGAAGGGGAACTCCCAACGCCCTTCACCACTGGGCCTTGGAAGGTGGTGGAAATTTCCTGGATCCCCAGATGGGAATATCATGGGAGAGATCAAGAACCAACAATATGGTTTTTATTGGGAGTTCCCCTATGTTCAGACTAACCCGCATTTCGTCTTCACATGATATACATGATGCAAATGATGTGTGTTTTCAAGACTTTTTTGAACAAAAAATTGAACCACGATTCATTCTCCATTTTAAGTGATGTTCAACTCACCAAAAAAAGTGGGAATACCAGGACAGCTGGGAAAACTGCCCTTGAAACGCCTGGAAAAACATTGGGAAATCATGGGAAGTGCAAGTTCTCGAGGGAAATCGTCCAGCCTCCTTCAACGATGAAGATAGCTATGGATCCAACAACCCCTGTAGCTTGGCTTTCACATCAAATATATTGGATCTATCCCAAGATATTCCACATGATATTCCCATTATATACGGGAATAAATATATATATATATATACAGATATAGATATAGATATAGACTTAGATATAGATATAGATATAGAATGATATAGATATAGATATAGATACATAGATAGATGTATAGATAGATATATAGATAGATATAGATATATATATATATACATAATTTAGGTTCTCTTGGATGGGAGAGCCGGATGTTCATTCCCCCATGCATCTTTGGGAACCTCGTTGCTACCCGTATCGGTCACCTCAACTTTCCGGCGGGACCCCAGCTGCTCTTCGTCAGGGATGAATTTGCAGAGCCTCGCTGCCGCCTCACAGGAATAGAGATCCCCATCCAACTTGTCATGGGAAAATTCCCCCCAGAGGATCAACATATGGGGATGGGTCAAAACCCTGGTACCTAGTGAACCCCAAAATAGCTGGTAAATGGATGTTCATCCCACTAAAATGTATCTATAGGTATTGACCCATACCCATATGTCACTTGATCATGGGAAAACATTGAGCATCAAAAAATGGATCGAAATAGCACCAGGACGAATCCGATACCAGGTGTGCCTGCTATACAAGCAGAAGCCAAGTTGCTCTGGGCCCTTAATAAGAAAACACCTTGAAAGATCATGGGTCGGGCAAATTATCATAATATCATATATCAAATTATAATTGTAATACGAATGTTCGATGGATCCGTTTAGCCAATGGCTTCCCTTACAATGGATCCATTTAGCTCATGGTGTTCCTCGCTAATTTCGCGTGGCTACGGAAAAATCCCCATTCTAAATAAGTAAATTAGGTAAATCATCACCAGTCTAAATATGAAAATCATCTATACATCATCTATAAATCATCGAACTATCCATGGGCCATCTATAGCATTCTGTCTCTGGAGATCACAGACCTTCTCTTCCGGGCTGATCTCTGGCTCCTGGAGTCAATGGCAACGGAAACCACAGGGATTTCTGAGGCTGATTTGCCCATCTCTCTTCTCTAGGACCTAGCAGTTACCGATGATTTTTTACCCAGTTTTCCCTGTGGAAAAGTGATCATTCTCCGATCCCGCAACGAGCTTTTGACTGGGAGTCTGCACGCAACTACAGTAGCTGAACTGTTTAGCAGCGCTTTTGTGCTGATCTGACATGGTTTTGTTCAAGAATCTGGTAACAAAATCCAATGGATCCAATGGTCTATCATATTTTATTCTCATGTTCTCCATTCAAATAACAATGTTTGAGCATATGTGCCCCCACTTTTTGGACAAACCTATTATTCATCTCGGCAGTGAAAGAATAGCATTACATCATATTATCACATATGATCATATTACATTACATCACCATCAAAAAAGATGGAAATATGGTTTTGTCAAAGATATGATGGTGATGTAAAACGCTGAGAAAAGGTGAAGAAAGGTGATGTATTACATCCAGTTACACCATATTACATTTACCACAATATGCAAATCTCTTCAGCGTCAACAACTCCCAGCGTGCGTCTTCCCAGTTGTGCCCACCCTGACTTGGCTGGGTTCAACATTTGAAACCACCAACCAGCCAGAGGTTGTCCCTTTTTGGTTGATATCCCAATGTGTTGCCTGCCATCCATCAACATCCCTTTGTTTGGCGTTGGTTAATGGTGGTTAATCGTCCCCCGGTTGGAGCGGTTTCGACCCTGTCTTCGCCTCCTCGGCCTTCGGATCCTTTTTCTTTTTGTCGTCTTTCTGGCCAACGGTGCCGCAGTGCCATCAGGACAGTTTTAGACCGTTGGACCATCAAAAAGCTCCAAAAAGGCTGAGAAACTGAAGTACCTCTTGACCTCCGCAAAAACCACGTTCGTCTCACGAGCACATTCTGCAAAAACTTCGACCGAAAAGGAAGATGACATCAGAACCAAGCCCTTCAGTTGGCCGTGAAGTGAAGCCCTTTCCATCGGCCTTTTTCTTGTCCTTGGCATCTGCAGCTTCTTCCAGCTCCTCAGGGATAACCCCAGAGGGGCCCCAGGGGGCCCCGAAAAAACCCAACGGATCGCCCTGCCTGTGGCGCAAAGACGTCCACCTTCGGTGGGGGCTCATGCTCCTGACAGAGAAACCGAAACCTTTAAAGAAGAGATTGCATCCTTGTCTTGAAAGAAATAAGGCGCCTGAATGAGTGTAAAATGAGGAGGAAGATCGAATTCGTTCTTTGCAAACGTACGATATTCAAGCGTGGGGGGATACATAAATAATCATAAATATGCATAAATAGCTGGAAAAGCTTCATTTCGGAGCAGTTTTGTGGTTCCCCAGGCAGCTCTTGGCACTTGATGCACGATCTTCTGAAGTTGACCCGGGATGACCCGGGCTCTCCTCTGGTAGGCCGAGACAGAGCGCAGAGTAGTAGAAGTCAGTGAGCAGCTGGCAACAGGCATGGTACCGCCTTGGAACAGGCCAAGCTCAATGGTTTTTTCTTAGGTCAGGGGTCAACAGTCAAAGTGGTTTCCTGGTGAGTTCACAGTGACTTTGAATTTGAAAAGCACATACAACATCATACAACCAAAATTGCCCCACTGGTTGCCCAAACCACCCTCCCCGTTCCGTCGGTCACGTCGTTCCGTCGTCTCTGAGGCTCCCAAACTTCACTTCCAGTTGCACTGCATGCTGCACCTGCAAAGATCAAACATGGCAACCTGAGAAACCATGAGAAAAAGCCTCAGCTTTTGACCGTGGGTTTTTTTTTCCGATTTTAACCCAGACGTTTCCGAACATGTTCTACAGGCAAAATGGATGAGCAAATCAGCGAAGTTCATCCATTTTCCAGCTGTAGGCATGCTGGTCACCAAAGCTCGGCATCAGGGAGCTTCCGCTTATCCTGGCAAGTCCATTCTGACGTGAAGGGCACAAAGGTTGGTGGTTGAGTCACCCATCCCAACAACTATATTATTATATATAATTCATATATATATATATATTCATATATATATACATATTGAATTTGCACGAAGGAGAGCACCAAAAAGCACTATCTAGACCACGATTTTTTGCACGAAGGAGAGAACCAAAAAGCACGATTTTTTGCACGAAGGAAAGCACTCAAAACAAAGCTTGTCTAAAATAGAATGAAATCGATTAACTGACTGTTACAGCTATTAGGAAAGATTCTATATATATATAATTATATATATACATAATTATATATACATTATATAGTTATATACTGTATATATATATAATTATATACTGTATATATATATATGTATTGGTGGCTCAAACCATGGTTCAATCTTGAGTTTCTCTTCGCTGGTAAACCCAGGCACAGCATTTCCGAACTGCGTTCGCCAGTGTCGTGGCAATGGACTGATCTTCAGCCCCATCCCAGCAGAAAAGTGCAGGCAATCCCCCGAGGTCCTTTCTGTTCTTCTTTTCCTCCTGGGGGTGGCCAGCACCAATCAAACCTCTGTTCTGAAAATGGGAGATATCCATTACTTTTTATGCATTAAATGGCAGACTATGATGATTAAGCTTGGGATTTAAGGCTTCTGCCAGAATTTTCAGACAAACCCATCTTGTTTGGTTGGTGTATTAGTCAAACTAGTACCGTCCTAGTGTTGAACCATGAGACCAGGAGCAACTCCTACTCAGAGATCTCTCTCCCCATCACTGCAACAACTTGATGTCAGATTCTGAGAACAATTCCTGGCTCCCATCCGAACAATCTGTTCTATCTTTTCACCAGAAATCTCGAAGAACCTCCGAAAAAATATCCATGATATATCCATGAGGCCCACCATCTGACACATGAAACAGGTTGTTTTTGACCTGTCAGAAACCAGAAACCAAAAACATCCTAGGTGCCCCAGCCTGCTTCTGCAGCCATTCATCATGTGCTGAGGTCCAATCATGGACAGCATTAGCAACAAAGATCTTGTGGCGCATGAGCACTTGCCCTCGGCTTCCAGAGAGGGAAGTCACTACACGAGCACAGGCACGTAATGTCAACTTCGGGTTAATTGACTTGTGCGTGTTACCCCCAAAATAGTCATAGATTGCTAGTAAAATTGCTAGTAAAATTGCTCTCCACCCCCATTGATCAACGGTTTTTTTCGCAGGAAACCCTGGAACCACTCCCCATGATCCAAGTGGCCATTGCCGTACATCTCGGCCAAGGAGACCAGCCACTCCGGCTGCATCTGGCACCATGGATGGTTTATTTCATGGAAAATCCTATTGAAATGGATGAGGACTGGGGCGACTGCGGCTACCCCCCCCATGACTTTGGAAACCGAAATGGAGTGCTGGAGTGCCTAAAGCAACGTGCCGATGTGGGGTGCCCGCGGAGGTTTCTGCTGACTTTTTTTGGGGAAATTCAACTGCTTGGACTTCCCAAGCGAAGTCCGCTGTTCGTGTTTTTGTTGAAAAAAAAAATCGCGGCAAATCTGAGAAGCCTTCTGTTCTCACCAGCTTGTAGAACTCATGTACTCTCTGGTAAACTAACATAGCTATGGAAAATCACCATTTTCAATGGGTAAATCCACTATAAATCACCATTTTCAATAGCTATGTTAAATTACCAGAGGGTAAATGAGCCACTCGAAATAGGTCACCATGGTCACCGATTGTTGGCCGAAGGGGACCCGGTCTCCAGATATTTTGGTTCCTTGCGATGACTACTATCATAGACATTAATCTATCCATCTAGTATAGACTATTATAGACTTTAGTATAGACTATTATACACTACTAATATAATCTAATGTATTCTCATGTTTTCTCTATATTCTCCATCCATGTTCTCATGGCCTCCCATGGAGGTCTATCCTATCCAGACCATACATTTTCATTCCCAGCTTTGATGGCCTATGACGGGATGTTTATAAATAGCTTTGACCATGTTTGCTTGATGGGAAATTCAATGAGTTTTGAAACCGAGATATTGAAATGGAGGTTTCCTAAAATGTGGCGTACCCCTAAATCATCCATTTTAATAGGATTTTCCATTCTAACGCATCTTGGGATCCCCCATTTATGGAAACCCATGGTGAGAATCGCTGATTTTAATCAGCACCGCAGCTGCAGCTTGCCTCGTCCTCACACTGGGTCAGCATCTTCGAGGCCAGCTTCCACGACAGGTAGGCATCTTCTGCCAGGTACAACACCTCGCCCGCTATCGGGGATTTGATGCACCGATCTGACAGGGGAAACCATAGGAAATTCGCGGAAAATTCACGGAAACGGAAAACAGGTAGATCAAGTATGATAGAGCAAATGATAAAGTCAACGATTCCTAGCTGTTTTCCAACCAACAGTATTGGTCAATGAAAACAGTACTTCGGTAGCCCTGCTTTCAGGTGCATCCTCAAGCGGCCGCCTGTTTCTCCGAAAGCGGCCGCATCTCCCAATTGGACCTGAATCGGCTTCTCGTCCATCCGAATTACCGAGAAGTAAGTCGACAACTAAATTGTGTGGTTTCAAGCCAAGTGAAAAATACACGTTTAAAAAAATACAATAGACAGACTATGCCTTCTTCACGCGCATGAAAAAATCATGATTAAATGATAGCCAGTCAGAATCATCAGGAAAAAAAATAGAATATTTGAAACCACCAAACAAACGATAGAGACCATGCGATCTCAGATTTGGACCGAACTAGTTGGGTGTCAACAAAAAATGGGGGAACTGGAGAATTGAAGATAAAATTCTGGTTGGTGAATTCAAGACTTAGCAACCTGGGAGCTTCATCGCTGTCAGATGGCAAATAGATGTCCACAAACACTCCTGATGGAAGACTCGCAAGAAATCCCAAGACGAGCAGCAAGAAAACTCTTATGAAAGCTAGAAGACTGAGATAGCTGAGATAAAAAATGTAAAGACTGAGTATAGGTCCTAGGTTCCACCAAATCTTCACCAGAACCTGCAACTGCATACAAAAGAGGGAACGCCAACATAAAATCACAACTACCTAACCACTAATCTATTCTCCCCAGAACAATTCCTCCTCTTCCATCTTTTTCACGTCAATCCATGCGGAGCCCTTTGAAATGATCACTTCCCCGCTTGTCAATGGCAGTTGCACCAATCTTATCACTGAACCATGGCTGAAACATCGAAATTCACCCAACTATCCCAACGTACCCTCTGGTAAACTAACATAACTATGGAAAATCACCATTTTTAATGGGTAAATCCACTATAAATCATCATGTTCAATAGCTATGTTAAATTACCAGAGGGTAACTGAAATGAGGTCGAAAAATGGACCCCATCCCCTGAAAGGACGACCCGGGAACCGGCCTCGTCACGGACTTGCTTTGTTCCACAGAGGTCCCAAGCACCCGATTCGCCAAGCCTACCGGGAGACCACGGAGGCGTTTCCTGAAAAAGCTCAAAATTGGGGTACCAATGGACTCACACAATTTGTCATTTCTAGTCCTAATCACTAAAGATTACTAAAGTATCCGTTTTTGGGCCAGTTTGAGCCATGGGCCAATATTTTCGATCGAGCCGGAGGTGGCCAACCATAAAACTTTCACTTGTCATACCGCTGGAGGGATCCACGAACTCCCAAACCATCGACCTAAAATTTTGGATGGTCTAATTATGTATCATAATATGTCTAAATCCCATATCATCCCATATCTCTGGCAAAGTCATTGGATGATGGTAAACTTCCACCTACCAACCAGTCCCTTCCACCTGTGAGGCCACCCTTCAAGGGTTCCAAATGCTTCCAGGCCCGTAGGGTGAAGTCTACACCGTCGCAGACGCAGTCAAATTCAAAGGCCAAACCTGGGCAAGCCCATGGTCCAGTCGGAAGTGGCCAAAGGGTTGAGGATCTTTGGACTTTGGTACTTGTGGTAAGAGTGAGTTCATTGAATAGTATAGAGATATACAATGATAATCAATGATATACATGCATAAAAAAAAAATTGTGTCAGTGGTCATATCTTTCTACATACAGATTCGATGTTGTTCTTTCGCCAACACTGCGAAAGAACAGTTTGGTGACTTGGACTAACAAAACTCTCGCCGTATTGCCCAGGTGCGAGCCAAATCACCTGCCAAACCCATGCCGTAAAAGGTGTGTTCTTCGTTCCTCGGGCGCTGGGAAGATGTGGTATGTTCTAAATAATCGCCTGGTTGCTGAATCGTAAAGCATTTCAGGGGTATCAGAAACCATACCCTCTGGTAATTTAACATAGCTATGGAAAATCACCATTTTTAATGGGAAAATCCACTATTTCTATGGCCATGTTCAATAGCTATGTTAGTTTACCAGAGGGTACTTTAAAAATCGACATGTTGAGAATTCTCCGCTTTTGGGTGTATCGCATAGGCCAACTCCTCCAACCGCATCATAAACTCCAGGAGCCTCTCAATCGAGAAAGTTCCAACTGAGGGACTCCAGGTGCTATAAAAGATGTGCAACAAGCAAACCGATTCACGCCAAACTTGGGTCTGAAACAACACTGCAGTAAACTACTCGCTTAAACCCATGGATTTCGCTCTTCCAGCAAACATCTGTGCCAATTGCCAGCACCATTTACACCGCAACAAATCTGCTGGAAAAAAAAAACATGCAATATATGCAATGGAACCGAAGGATATGGTCGACTTCTCAATCCGCCATTTCACCCAGGCGCTCCAAGAAGTTCCACAAGACGTCGCAAAGAGGCTCCGGTGCCTTTTTGGTGAAGGGATGTGCCGTTTCTGCATTTCTGGGTCAGTGTTTCAACATGTTTCAACTATGAAGGGGGCATTTTTAACTAAGGGACGCTCAATTGGAAAATGTGTCACCAAGATTTACCAAGGCTTTTGATTCCATTCCGAAGTTAGACTACTAAGTTTTGGTGCATCCCATGCCTCCGAACATGCCTCAGTTTTGCTATCATGACCCAAAGCATCCCAGAACTGCCCAATCCCATGCCTCAAAAGGTCAACATTTCAGACCCCCCCAGATTTTTGGCCCAACATTTAGAGGTAATCTCTGGTAATTTAACATAGCTATTGAACATGGCCATTTATAGTGAATTTTCCCATTAAACATGGTGATTTGCCATAGTTATGTTAAATTACCAGAGGGTAATCTCCAGGTATCCAATGGCCAGAGCCATACCCAATGGCTCTGGCCTTCTTTCTCCACGGAAGCAAATCAATGGCCAGGACCCAAGGCCCATTGCAGATGCCTCGTCCAGTGCTACTGTCATGTTGCATCCCAGTGGTTTCAAAGCATGGCACCTTGCTTTCCCTGTTGGTTTTACCCATATAGCACATGTATTGTATATTATAATGTTGTATATTACATTATATTGTATCATATCATATAGCTATATGTATATTGTATATTATATCATATTATATCATATTAGATCACATTATATTACATTATATTACATTATAGTTCATTATATTTCATTATATTACATTATATTATATTACATTACATTACATTATATTATATTATATCATATTATATTACATTGTATTATTATATCATATCATATTATATTACATTATATTATATTGTATTGTATTGTATCATATTATATTATATGTATATATATATAGCCTCTGTCTCTGTATATCTATATACATATATACGTATATATATATATATGTGTGTGTGTATCGGTAAATTATAATAATTCACTATATAACCTGAAATAAGGCCTCCCATCTTCCTTAGCGGGCCCAACCCCAGCTGACCTGAAATGTTGGGCTATTTGGGGATGATTTTCTGGGCATACCCAGCTCCGCCCAGCCAAAACTCGCCAGCCGAAGGCGCTCAACAAAGCTGAGCGATTGGGCGGTGCGCCCTTCTGGAATCCAGGCTTCCATTCCTTGATGGAGCTGTCAGGAGATCATCATCATCATCATCATCATCATCATCATCATCATGCAGCAGCATACCTATCATACCTATCATACCTATCATACCTATCATACCGAATTACCATACCTATCATACCTATCATACCTATCATACCCAATTCCGGGTCATCACCCTCATCGCCGTTGATCAGCTGCCTTACAATGCTCCTTCTCGATGGGCTTCGAGCCACTTTGCAGAATGATCCGTTCGAACATGTTGATGCACCGCGACCAGTCGTATTGGGACTCAGGTGCTGATTTTCCATGATTTTCCTTACTGGATGAACCATGGTAATCTGGGACTTGACATCTGTTCTTATCTGGCCGAGGCGTCTTTTCCCATTAAAAAAAAAAGGATTGAACCCATTGAACCCATGAAAACAGAAAGCGCATCTAATTGCTGGCCCGAAGAGTCTGAGTCTTAGCCGAAATTATCCATCTCAAACTTGGGTGAACCCACTTCAAGGTTGCGTTGCATTCAGCGTCTGTGCTCGCATCTCTGATACCAAGCAGCCAAGTCCAAACCAAAGTGGTACCGTCCTCCATAGCACGGCACCGAGACCCTCCAAAAACTCTTCAGTGCCAGCTGCACATGAGAAATTCACCACACACATCTCTATGCAGTAAAGAAGTTCTATCCTAATTCCAAACAAATGATGACAAATGTACAAAGCTGTCGAATTTTCCAGGGACACATGTTGGCTTCCTTCCCGCCACGCAGCGTCCTTCCCAGCCCTGGAGGAAATCTTCGATCTCTCCTCACAGGGCCATCCTATCCGATAGATCCCCAAGTTGGAGCGAAGCATGGACAAATCTGTGAGAGTAGCTATTGGTCTCTAAGAAACATATGAAAATCCGCACAACATCTGACAACTACTGACAACTCCCCACAAACAAGAAAACAAGAAAAGCATTGCAAATCCATCATTTCTGCACAAGAAAATCTGGCCATTCCCTAAATTGATCCATCATGTGGTTGAGAAACTCTTTTTTTTAAGTCCTTGGCTCCCCCATTTTTCCAAGGGAAAACAAGGATACCATGGAATACCCATAGCTCCAAAATACTCCAAAGCCATGGCGCCATGGCCATTCCCCTCCTGGGTCACTGGTGAGGAGCAGGTTGATCTTTGGCAACCCGCTGTGCGCCGGGATGCTGCGCCATTCGCCGGCCATTCTCCACGGAAAACGAGAAGGGATTCACAGTTGCATCCTTCACTGCAATTGTTCGCATAGGGTAAAGGCGCACAAATCAAGCGATGAAGCCAACCTCCACAATGAGCATCTCCCTACGGAAGAACACGGAAAATGTGTCGTAAAAGATGTAGTTGGAAGGCACCCGGTTCTTACTTGGAGGAAATCATCCACACTTACGCACATCCTTCGCAGTGCAGAAGGCTCAATTTGTTTTGCCGGATTCTGTCAGATGCCCCTTGCAGCTGGTTGATTCGCGCTTTTCTGGACGTCTTGCTCTGCTAAGGCTTAACCGATAGCTGGATAGAGCCAGCAAGCTGGTAACCAGATCGTTTACTGGTTTGTAAAGTACATGACAGCATGAAAGTCCACTGTTGTTTCAGCAGAAGTGTCGTATATTTTTGGACAGGTGATGGTCACTTCGACAATCCAACTTGTGACATCTGAGAGCTTGATGGAGTAGTTATTGATTATCCATAATCCCATGGTCAAAACTATCAACCTCTCAAAATGAGTGCTCTTGAGGTTTCCAAAATCATCAGACCTCCATCATCGGAGAATTGATTCGTAATTTCAGAAACAAACAGAAACTTTGAATGAAAAGGATCAACCTAAACCAAAGTGTCAGACCCAAAATTGATCCTACAATTATGCTACAATGTGAGGCCTCCAAGATAGCTAAGTTGGTTTATAACTCCAATAACTATGGTTTATGGTACTTATAACTATAGTTACTGGGGCGAATCTAAACCAACTAACATCACTGGGGGGCCCCACATTGTATAATTTCTCAAAAAAAAACATGGGTCATTAAATGTCCCCATTGAACATCACCCAACCATTAGGTATATGGTCTATAATGGCTACTATAAGGTGATGTCCAATATACCCAAAATGGGACATTTACCAATCCCTGAAAATCAGACCAGCTGTGGCCTGGGAGGCCAAGACCTCCGTCTGCGACTCCAGCCATCTGCTGGTCTGCAAGACCTGGAGATTCCGCGTCTGGTTTAACTGGTTTGCTGTCATTAAACTCTGTATCTATACATATGATATAATATTAATTATATAATATATATATATAGCATTAATATGGATATGTACATATAGGATCATATATGTATATGATTATGATTTGGTTTGTCTATTTAAGTGAACCTGTCAACAATAAACGAAAATATACTGGTTGGATCTATGTGGGTATACAGTTCTACCCACACTCAAAAAGCCTCAAAATGGAAGATGTTGATGATTCGTCTTAATTTTGGAAACCAATGGTCTTGCGTACCATTTCGGTTTGTCCCGAAATGGGCACCTTGAAATCCCATCATCTTTCATCACTTTCCCCATCAAAACGGCCACAACTTGAGGTTTTGGCCGCATGTCGGGACTTTCGGGACAAACGCGAATATCAATATGGTTGGTTACACAGATATCATATTATGATTTCACACATATTGGTGACATGTCCCATCAAATCTTCCCACAGAATTTCCAATTAGTTTCAGGTGATGGGCGCTATGTGAGGCCATGACAGGAATTGCTTCATGCTTCCCTTTTTGGACCAAAAGTTACATTGGTTGGAAGTAATTGTGATTTTTGGTATGTCATAGTATGTCAATTCCCAAGTGTCCAATATGTGTGAGGCCGAACTAATCATGAATTCTCTGCCGAAGAATTCCTGGATCTGCTCCTCAGCTCCTCCCACCTCCAGCTGCGCCAAGTTCTCGGAGCCTTGCTTTTCGACCTGGACTCAACGCTTTTGGGTCCACATGGAACATCCAAAAAAGGGGACTCAAGAAAAAGCTAGGGAAAAATTGGAAAAAATCGAGAACAAAATATGGAGAAAAAAACAACCATATCAAAACATCAAGAAATGTTCTGAGACTTTACCGTTGGTGATTGATTTATCCTTTCCGAAACTGTTGCCTATCTCCTCTTTGGTTTGTGGGTCAAATTCCCCCCCCTTCATATTTATGTCCATCACCGTTTCTGGTTGGAAAGATCCCCATTTGAAATAAAAGGGGTCCAAGATACACATATTTCTTGGTAAATGACTCACGTGTGTTTGTCACCTCCACCATTTTGTTGGCCTGGTTGTGAAATCCCAATTTTCGCTTGGAGAAAAGAATCGTTGATGAATTCCTCCATTTTTGCTCCTGGAAATACGCTGTGTTTAAAAAAAACACACACCTGTTCTTCCAAACAACTGACAATTTCAGAAGGATCACATCTCAAAAAAATAAGCCCATTCTACCCATCTATACCTGGGTTGATAAAAATTTCTATCAAACACCATAGTTGGTGGCTCATCCCACGAATCGTAAGTGGGTTAGTTCACCCTCAATTATAAGTGGATTAACCCTACTTATCCCATGTAAATCACTGGGGTTATAACCCACTTACGATTCGTGGGATGAGCCACCAAGCATACTTGGTGAATTTCTAGCCATCCCTTTTTTCCCCAAAATCCACCAACAATCCACCTGGCCTCGGCACAGAGCCGCTGTCGCAGCTCATCCGTTCGGAGGTGCAACTCAGCCTTGGTGGCGTCCTGCCAGTCATGCAAGGGGAGATTTTTGGAATGTTTGAAGGTCGAAAAATGAGAGGATTCACGTGGTTTAACATGCTTCAACTATGGTTTGAATGGCTGGTTTAAGTATCTTTAAGTTGGTTCAACTATGGTTTGAATGGCTGGTTTGAGCCAAAAAACTACATCAGCACCGGGGATATAACCACCAAATAATGGGCGTTCGCCATCATGCCGTGTCACCAAAAACATGGCCAAAAAAAACCTGGAATCTGTGAACAAGCGCGTGTGTGCAACCATGTCCAAGCAGAAATTGTCCAAATCCAAGTTTGTGGTTTGCAACTGAAGTTTGGGTCTATGCTTTTTGATTCCAAAGTTTCAGTCAAATCCTGGTGATAATTTCCCGCCGATCAAACACGGCTGGCGGGAGCTTCAACAAAAATATCCATATTCATCCATAAATGAGAAAAAAACGAAAAGCCATGGCAATGCTTGCCGGAGAGTGCTTTCATTTTATTGTTGGTGATATCCCATATTATCCCATGATGTTCCGTTATATCCTATCCCATTAGTGATGGTTATAACCACATATAACCACCATTCTTCACATTGATTCCAAAGGCGTCCTGCTTTCGCATGTCTGGATATTCCTCAGTGAAGAGGTTGAAGCTCAATACCTGCGAGGCGTTGAAAAACTCCCGGCCCCTCTGGGTGAAATCAATCGATTTGATACTGGTGAATAGTTGGTAAAAAAACATGTTGTGAATATTGGTATATCTATATATATATATATTGATTTATAATTCGAAAATAAGTTGTTTGATGGGTTAGAGTTGGTTGAATACTGCTCAACTTCAATAATATCCTTTGAGGTAAGACAACCTAATTGTGTCTGTATATAGTTTTTTTTTTGGCAGGAGGTTATTTCTGAGATGAAAGGTCCAGGGGAACCCATCGGGAAGGGATTCTGAATGCCGTAGTTTTCCAATGGTCTCAGCAGTGATTTCTCCAGGGAGCATTGCCTGGATAAGCAGCCCAGTAAATGGCTAAAAAGTATAAGAAACTTGTAACTTGGATGACCAGGGTTTTGGATGTTCTGGGACATAGCACCGGTTGTATTCCAATTTCAAGTGGGATAGCCCAGTTGTCAACAACGACGCCAAGGGACAAAGTCATCCACCATATCCTGCTTTCCATCGGTGCGCTGCAGAAACTCCGCAAAGCGTTGCTTCATCTGGGAAGACAGCTGAATTTCAGCTGAATGTCATAAAGGAGCTGATGGTGGGATATTACCCTCTTGTAATTAATTTAGGGATTTGCTATGGTTCATGGCCCAACTCTGATGACTTACCTATAACATCCTGTATTGTGATTTTCAATGCGTAACCAACAAAAATTGGAAGGTGTGAAACATCAACCAACAATCAGTCAGTCAAAAACCGACCACGTCAGTCAAATGACTCAACCATGGTGACATGCGGTTGAAGGCTGTTCAGAGTTTCGGCCTTTCAAACACATGAACCATTCCTTAAGCTCCAGAAAGAAAGTAATTAGGAGAATATATTCCGAAGAATTCCTGCGAGGCTCCCATTGAGAAGCAGGCTGGAACAGGCTTCATATTATATCACATATATCTTTAAAAAATTGTTTCGTTGTTGTAGATGATGTGTACATCACCATTTCCAGGTTTTCAATGGTTCATCCCCGGGATCCCCGGGTCGCCGGACGCCAAAGAGCCCCCCACGGAAGTCTGCGAGATGACACCGGTGCCTGAGCCGCATCTGGTGGATCCTCCATCCGTTTCATGGGTCAATGGATTGGATTAAGGGAAAATTTTAACCGGAAAGCCCCATATTTAATGGGAAAATCTATGGTTTCCTGTAAATTTTCCCTTAAACCAATCCATTGAATGGGGCTTCCAGAAATGGATGGAGGATCCCCAATAGCTGGATGGTTTATGGAATCCAAGCCTACCATCAATGGATGATTTTTTCTGGGATACTCCCATGACTTAGGACACCTAGGGAAAATCAGTGAACTAAATGGATTTTTTTTCCTGCAAACCATGGCAGTGATACCAAAGAGCAATGTCGTTTTATTGTTTGTTATATCTCATTATGTTACATTATTGATGGATATACCCACCGTTATTCCCATGCGCCCCATCAACCATTACTCGAAGGACGTTTGGAAGTCAAACTTCCGACATATGGATAGCTGTAATGATTATTATAATGTATGTATTATGTATATATATATATGATATATGTATTATATTATATATCCTGGAAAACCATAAAGACAAAAAGTTCTGTCCGTACGGGTTTGGACATTTTTTTTTGTCCGTTACGTTTTTTTTTGCAAATACGGCCATGTCCGGCTGCAAACCCTCTACTTACAGGTCAATAGTGTTCCTGAAATCTTGGATTTGTCGGACTGGTTCCGACAGTCGGAGTGTCTTGTCTAGAGACAGTATTTGGGGCAGTATGTTGACATCTGCTTACTGTTTTTTTTTCAACATGATGTTGAAAAAATACTAGTATTTTATGGGTACATCCAAATTTGGTAGGAAATATGGCAGTATTTGTGGCCAGATTTGGGTGCCCGATCAATTTGCTCCACTTCGGACTGGAATTCCTCTTTTGGAAACTGTCGGAGGATGTCCGAACCCGGTGTTGTCAAAGGATTTGAACAACCCTTCACAATCAAAAACCAAAATACGCAATTGAACAAAAAAAACGTCCGTTACGGGTAAAACCCATAATGGACAAAAAAAGAATTGTCCATACGGTTTTCAGGTGTATATATATATAATTTATATAATATAATATAATATAATATAATATAATATATACTAATATATACATATATACATATATACATATATACATATATACATATATCGCTATGTCTGTTGGTTAAACCGTTGAACATCGTTAAACCCCCATCAATCTTGGCCCGTACCGAATCCCATGGACAATGACCAGTCGTCCCCAGTCGTCCACCAACTGGGCATCCGGTCCAATTGAAGAGCTGTTGAAGGGATGACACAAAGTCACCCTGCAATTCACACCACTCCTGTGCCAATTCTTTCAATTCTGCTAGGGATGAGCAACTTCTCGCAACTTCGATGGCGTTGGAAATGTTTTTTTTTCCACTCCCCTATATAGACTCCCAACTCATGGCAGAGTCAGTGTTGGTTGGCAGAAAGGTATATCCCATTGTAGCTCCATTTCTCCCATTAAACTCCCATTAAATTTTCCTTCAAACTCCCATGAAGTCTCCCATGCATGCAACTCCTGTGTGTTTTCCGCCCCAGATCATTTCCCGTCCTCCATCAGCATGCTGAAGACCTGGTCTTCGATCTTCTCGACAAAACCAGGCCTCGGAACTCGGAAGTGGAGGGATGGTCATCATGAGTCATCCGAGGGGATCTCTAGACCCATCAAACATGGCGAGGGAAATCCCTTAGAAATGGAGGTTTATAGCTGAGACAATCATCCATAAGGGGAATTCTCCAGGCCATGTTTGTAGGGTAAGCCTCTGCACTGGTTGCACACTGGAACCGCACAACCCAAAATAGACAGCGACTCGACACGTTTATGTCGAGAGTGAGTATACCCCCATCAACATGAAGGTTCCCCTAAAGCATCCAAATTTGTTATATTGGTGAAGGCAATGTGGCCACCAGAATTCTAAGCGAACACACATTTCTGAATCTTGCCAACAAAATTGATCGTAGAACAATGTTGATCATTACTTTATCTATAAAATCCTCATAAAAGTACCATAAAAACTATAAAAGTGCCATAAAATCGCTATAAAAGTGCCATAAAATCGCTATAAAAGAAAAACTCCCTCTGTTCGACCACCACTGGGTCGCCCCAACAGCTCATCGAGCTTCACCGCTTCAAAGGGCGGCTCCACAGGCGGCGCGTCCGTGGTCTGGCCCAGTGGTGGTGGGGTTGTTTTTTCGGGTCAATTTTTTTCTGGGAGATGTGACTTGAAGAAATGTCGTAATATTCGGTAAAATAAGAATGTCAATGGATTGGTTTAAGGGAAAATCTACAGGAAACCATGGTTTTTACCATCTAATATAGGGGTTTCCTGTAAATTTTCCCATCATCCAATTCTTATGAGAATGAATCTAGAGCAAGTTAAAAATATGATGATCCCTGATATTGAATTGGAATGGGGAGAGAAGGTGAAGCCACCAACGAGAGAAGTTGAAAATTCAGCAGCCATCTTTACGGAGATCATGGTGATGAACACCGACGGTACCGTATAAGAAGGCACCCCATTTTCAACCCCAAAAAAAAACATCTAATAGTGTTGCTATGTGTTGCTTATACATCTAATATCATCTACAAGTAATATCAAGTAATTATCTAATTAATTCTAATTATATCTCCAACATGTTCCCATTCTATCCCATGTATTTGTTGGTTGTTTATGGTGATCAATGCGGATCCCACCCACCTCCGGATCTGCATCCGCCGGCGGCGCATCCGCCGCTGGATCCGCGGGCTCCGCGGCGTCGCCGGATGCGTCGGCATCGCCGGCGGCGTCGGGCGCCGGCGGCTCTTTGGCGGCCTGGGACAGGAGATTCTCAGCATAGAAAATGGGGAGATTGAGCAAAAAAAATGGATTTACCCAGCAAAAGGTTGATTTTTACATATTTTTACATCATGGAAAATGGATGAAAATGGTGTTAAGGGAGCCAAAAGTGTGGATTTGCCCAGCAAAAGATGAGAAGATACTGTAACCATGAAAAAAATGGGATTCAAGCAGCAAACGCAGGTTCACTCGGCAAGAATTGGGATTGGACAAACCGCAGGGTTTTTTCGTTCGTTTCAGGCAGCCTCAACCCGACTTGGTTATCTTGGTCCACCTATTTGCATTAGGTAAAAAAGGTTTGCATACTGGATGAACTGTTGAAACAAGCGGTGTGATTATTGTCGTAATCGGAAAAATTGTATCTTGGATTCCAGGCCTCTTCCGCCCTGGCTGCTTCTCTTGCCTCCTGTTTTGGGTCGCGATGTCAGTGGATGGTGAAGCTTGTTGTTTGGGGGGCCAATGCCAAGAATTGCCGTGATCCTAATGCGAAGACTATTGGTAGCTTGGTGAACTGTCGGCCAGCTGTGAACGCACCGCGCATGGCCAGAAACTGGCCACCATCGGCTTGGCAAAGTGGCGGTCAAATTACACTTCCCTTGAAATTGCAATCATGGTTCATGCTGATTCATACTCATCTCTTTTCACATCAGCTCACCTTCCCTTGACATAAGGCAGTGTGTCAAAACCTTGTACCCCTGTAGTTCACATCAAAATAGCTGGTAAATGGATGTTCATCCCACTAAAAATGGTATTGATAGGTATTGATCCATACCCACATAACACTAACACATGCGCACTGCCCGGCACGCTGCGCTCAACGCGATTCGCCTCTTCCGCTTTGGCCAGGTCGGCGCGTTTGCGGTCCAGCAACATGGCCACCTTCGGTCCAACATGCGTGGCTTTTCACAGCCGGGGAAAAAAATGGATGTGGGTCAAAATGGAAGACCTAGGGGACCACAAATGTTAGTCTAGTTTAGTATTAACCATCCAATTATTGGGGTACCTAATTTTGACCCATACCCAAATGACAAAGCCACCATCCAGCCAGTCTTTTTTACAAAACCACGGATTGCTGATAAGTTTAGATGGAACATATGGAACGCACAGTTTAGAACTGAAGATACGTCTTGGGCCCTTTTTTCGGTTGGGAACCGTGCCTCGAAAAATTACTAAACTCATTTAAACTCAAGATTCACAACTTGCGGGACATCATTCAACACTTGATGAAATCCTCTCAGCTTCAAAATTACCCTCTGGTAAACATACAAAAAGCTATTGAAAATGGCCCATTTATAGTGGATTTACCTATTAAAAATGGTGATTTTCCATAGCTATGTTAAATTACCAGAGGGTATATTTTCTCATTTTGCTGATAGCCCCCTTTTTGACAAGCCATAACCCCATTGAACGAGAGAAACCTAAATCCAAATTCCGATACCCTCTTCTAATCTGACCTGACTGGACCCTACATGTTCCATCGGAAAAGAATATACCGTCTGGCTACATCACCATCCAAGACAAAAAAAATCTGAAGATCTACAGAAATTCCAGAAGGATCAGAAAGTGGAGATCCTCAAATTGGTTTCAGATCAAATCGACCCAGGGACCCACTGGCTCCAGCCTGCTCTTCCACGGCTTCAAAGGTGTCATCGGCGGAGCTCATGGCGTTCACCTGGGCGGATTTTTAAGGTCGAGCTGCATGGAAGCAAAACACTTGTGATGTAATGTGACGCTCATGTATATATGGAGCTCAAGAATAGATATATATATATATAATATATATATAATTGTAATATGTACTGTAATATATATATATATGATGGATCCACAAATGGCAATTGTTTTTTCGTTTTGAAAGAGGCATTGAGTCAGTTCACCCTGGTACCCTTCTATTCCATCCCAAAAATGATCGTTGTTGCTTCTGAATAAAGACCTTTTCTATGAAACTTTCCTTGCAATAATTGTGGGACACTAAGTTCACGGCCCAAACAAGTTGCTAGAAATGACAACAATGGGATACAAAAAATAACCCGGATCTGTTGCACGTGTTGGGTTTCCGCAAACGTGGCATTTCTAGGGCCGGTGTCCGCCCAAATCACTGAGTTGTGCACCTCCACCAAACGTGGGACGTCTGGGTAGGGCCCGAAGTGCTCCAAGATTTCGTTCACCTGGTACTGTTGGGGGTGGGAGCTGGGGATCATCGGCTAATGGGATGGGCATGGAACGACCTGATAGTTCGATAACTTTACCTCCATCCAGGGTGAAGAGGACTGGTCCAACAATGCTGGTAGTCCTCCCAAGGTCAAGTGCGCTTGCAACCCCGTCATCTGTGTCATTGCCAAAATCTGGTCAAAAATCCTGATGAAAACCAATGATCACTATTCCCATCCCCCTAATATGAAACACCCCCAACAATGGTCCCAAATAAGTGGTTTCATATACATCAGTGGTTTCCTAATAAGGGAAATTTTTACACATGAAATCCCCTACATCCACCATGGTTTCCGTTGTGTTTCTAAATTTCCCACCTCCTGTTGTGCGATGTCAAAGCAATGGATCCGCTGCGTCAGCGTCCCCATGGACCTGGGTCATCATTCGTAGGTTTATATATATATATAAGGATATTATAATATATATATTATATTATATATATATTATAAATAAATGTATATATATATATATATATTATATATCCTTACATATATAATATATATATAAGGATATATATAATATTATATATATAATACATATATATATATATATCCTTATATATATTATATATGTAAGGATATATATATAATATATATATAAGATCAAATATAATATATATATATATATCCTTACATATAATATATATATATAAGGATATATATGTATTATATATATAATATTATATATATATTACATTATATATATATATTATATAAGGATATATATATATATTATATATTTGATCTACCCCCGGGGCAGTAACAGTGAGCACAAGCCAGGGGCACAAAATGAGCACCAGCCAAATGCAGAAAATAAGGGTCTAATCTGGTGATATGATACGGATAAATTCCTATACCAAATCAAAAAACGGATCAGGTAGACACCATTAATATTTAAATCATCAAATGGTTGAAAAATGTTTCATGTGAATCGGAAGGAATCAAGCTGCACAGGTGTCTGTTTCTCTCTTCTCGGCTCTGGCTGCTACAAATTTGCTAGGAACTAGCCAACTTATCACCAACATTCCGTTGGAAACCGTAGCAATTCTTAGCAACTACGACAACCTTAGCAATGACAACTAGCAACAATATCAACAACCACCCCACCACGAGCGACAGCACCACTAAGACCACCACCACCCCCACCATCAGCAGCGGCAGCAGCAGCAGCACCACCACCACTACCACCACGACAACCACCACCACCAAACCAGCCCGGGGATTGGGGCTGGCTGGGGCTGGGGCTGGGGCTGGGCTTGGCTGGGGTGCTGGGGGTCCGGGGTGGTGGGGCTGGGGCTGGGCCTGGCGCTGGGGCTGGGGCTGCGCAGTTTGACTTTTTGGGTTTTACTTTTTTCGAATTTTTGTGCTCAGCTGGTGCTCAAATTGTGCTCGGCTGGTGCTCACATTGTGCTCGGCTGGTGCTCAAATTGTGCCCGGCTGGTGCTCAAATTGGTGCGGCTGGTGCTCAAATTGTTGTGCTCGGCTGGTGCTCGGCTGGTGCTCAAATTGTGCTCGGCTGGTGCTCAAATTGTGCTCGGCTGGTGCTCAAATTGTGCTCGGCTGGTGCTCAAATTGTGCTCGGCTGGTGCTCAAATTGTGCCCGGCTGGTGCTCAAATTGTGCTCGGCTGGTGCTCAAATTGTGCTCGGCTGGTGCTCGAATTGTGCTCGGCTGGTGCTCAAATTGTGCTCGGCTGGTGCTCAAATTGTGCTCGGCTGGTGCTCAAAGCTGGTGTGCTCGGCTGGTGCTCAAATTGTGCTCGGCTGGTGCTCAAATTGTGCTCGGCTGGTGCTCAAATTGTGCTCGGCTGGTGCTCAAATTGTGCTTTTCTTGTGGTCCCTCTGGTGCTTTGCATTCATTTTTCTGCTGAAATTGTGCTTGGCTGGTGCTCAAATTGTGCTCGGCTGGTGCTCAAATTGTGCTCGGCTGGTGCTCAAATTGTGCTCGGCTGGTGCTCAAATTGTGCCCGGCTGGTGCTCAAATTGTGCTCGGCTGGTGCTCAAATGGTGCTCAAATTGTGCCCGGCTGGTGCTCAAATTGTGCTCGGCTGGTGCTCAAATTGTGCTCGGCTGGTGCTCAAATTGTGCTCGGCTGGTGCTCAAATTGTGCTCGGCTGGTGCTCAAATTGTGCTCGGCTGGTGCTCAAATTGTGCTCGGCTGGTGCTCAAAAATTGTGCTCGGCTGGTGCTCAAATTGTGCTTTTCTTGTGGTCCCTCTGGTGCTCGTTTTGTTCGTCCTTTGGACCTTTCCTTGCCCAAGCTTCTTTTTTTCAATTTTTTCGCAATTATTTTTGCGGTCTCCTTGTGCTTTTTTTGTGCTTTTTCTTGTGTTTTTTTTTGTGATGTTTTTTGTTTTTTGTGCTTTTTGTGCATTTTTTGTGTTTTTTTTTGTGCTTTGTTTTGTGCTCTTTTTGTGTCTGCTTGTGCTGGTTTTGGCTGTTGGTACTTACGCGTCAATGAAGTTTTGCGATTTAGGGCTCAGATGTGCTCAGGGTTTAGAATTTAAAGTTTGGGATGGTTGCCAAGTTGCAAGCACTGCCTTGCGCTTACAAGAACATTGCGATTTTCCCACATGGCCAATCTGACTCCATGCTTCAGCACATTATGGTACATTGTGATGCCAGTTGCATCAAGCTGCCCAATTCTTTCACAATATGTTCTAGTCCTTGCTTCGATGCAAACGCCTTGCTCGCACCTTCTCAGGGAAACACGTGAATGTAGTGTCTATAGTCTGCACTCTTCTTTTCTCAATGTTGGAATGCAACTGATATGCTTGAAAGATCTTGAAACTGAAGCCCTTGTCTTGAATTCTGAATTCTGTATCAGGGGTTTGGAGGGCAGGTTGACGTTGATTTTTGGGCACCTCCTAGCCGAGATTTTTGGAGCAATTTCCTTGTGCTCGTTTTGAAAGGGTAGGTTAAAGGAAAATCATTTATCTGCTGTTACTGGGCGGGGGGTAGATCGAAATTATATATAATATTATATATATAAGGATATATATATATATAAAGGTTGGTCTACAGTGAGCTCTCATTCTGCTCCTTCAAGTCCACCTCCAGAGTGAATCCTGAGTCCAGCAGCTTCTCCAGGGAATCTGCCGGCAACAGCCTCGGCATAGATTATGCAGGAGAATTCCAGCGTTTATGGATGGGGATATATCGCATATATCACATATATCTCACCATTTAATGTGGTAAAGCCACTGAATTGTCACTTCTGAGCCTTTTTTTTAAGGATTGCAATACACAAGAGACAAGGTGCCTTGAAGTGAAAGGAGAATTGTTTGGAGAGATCCTTGGAGACTTTTTATGTCTTACCCTCTGGTAATTTAAGATAGCTATTGAAAATGGCCCATTTACAGTTGATTTACCTATTAAAGATGGTGATTTTCCATAGCTATGTTAGTTTACCAGAGGGTAACTACCAGAACCATAGCCCTCCGTTGGCCTCTCATAGATCACGGTCTTCTTGTTGGGTGGAGGCATGTCCTGGAGAACATGATTGGATGATTCAGAACCATGACCCAAATTTGGACAGCCCAAGATGTTCTACTTGATGCTACTTCTAGATCTTAAATGAGTTTTAAACTTTATGGCCAAGAATATCACGGTGAACAGATAAGCAACGGCCTAACATGGCCTAACCATTTCTGCAATCTGTGGTGACAGGTCTTACCTTTTGAACCCAGCTAGTACCCTCTGGCAATTTGTTACATAGCTATTAAAAATGGCCATAGAAATAGTGAGTTTTCCCATTAAAAATGGTGATTTTCCATAGTTTTTTGTATGTTTACCAGAGGGTATAACCACCATTTTCCTATGGTTTTCCTATGGTTTTCCTATGATTTCCTATGCTCAAAATGACCACCGGTGTCACATGTCACCGGTGTCGCCCTCCTCAATGTGGTACTCCAACAAGGTCGTGGGATCTATACCTTGGAGCCCCTCCGTGTTTGACACCCTGTGGGCTATGTGAGATATGCAGATATGCATAGAATATGTGTTATATTATATTGTATTATATTATATTGTATTGTATTGTATTATATTATATTATGTATATATTGAATATATTGAATATATATATATATATTGATATATATTGATATATATATATATATAATTATCTATTACATATATATATATATAATATATAATGACGAATGTGTCTACAGATTTGGAATCATGTCTCAATACATTTCATCCACACCGGAAGGACAATTTGAAGCTGTCAGGACCTGGGGTGCTGGCGTCGGCCACAAGCCCTTCGGACAGACTCGTCCAACGACAGGTTCAGGCGAAAATGCAGGTCATAACCTGAAGGAACCAAGTATTTGGCCCTGATATCCCACCGATGGTGCAATCAGCCTGAACCCCTACATAACAGCCACCAAAACTTGTCATTTCTCCGACCAAATGGGAGATGCGATCAATCAACACGGACAAATATGAATATCAATTTATCAACCAACCGATATGGGGGCTTTGTCAACCGGGAACATGGGAGTACAGTAACTGAAATCTAAATTGCATGTCTTCCAAGAAACTAACAACATGAGAGAATCGACATCAACTCTCATCGAGTGGAACCCAATCAGCGACGGATGGCGCTGCATCCGGTCCTACAAATAGGTGTTGTCCACAATTCTGGGCATACTGTACCCATTTTGCACCTCAAATATCACAGTAGTAGTGGTACAGTACCACATGAATGGATCATCTCTTGATATCTCTTGTACAATCAGTTCGCCTCCGGGCTGTCTCACCAGCGGCTCCACTTCCTCACGGCACTGGGAGCAGGACCCGAAAATCCATCGAAGCATCGCAAAAAATTGAAAATCTCATTGAGAATCATCCAAAATCCCGTGGAAGATCCTCAAAAATCCCATCAAAAATCATCCAAAATCTCATCGAGAATCATCCAAAATCCCGTGGAAGATCCTCAAAAATCCCATCAAAAATCCACAAAAATCTCATCGAGAATCATCCAAAATCCCGTGGAAGATCCTCAAAAATCCCATCAAAAATCAACAAAAATCTCATCCGAAAATCATCCAAAATCCCATCCGAAGATCATCGAAATGTCAAGGCCTACTGGGCTCCGTCCGGCCTCAGGGGGCCTCGGTGCAATGACCTCCGCCTCCGTCTTTAGCTCGCGCGCCTTGGGCGTGGGCCGTGCCTGGCGGATGGCCTTGGGGGATGATCTGCCCTCGGAAAATCACCATTTCGAAGGGGGTAAATCAGCTATTTCTATGGTCATTTTCAATAGTTGTTTGATGTTTTTTGTATGTTTTTTGTATGTTTTTTGTATGTTTACCAGAGGGTAATTATTACGATAATGCTTGGATTATTAATGGTTATTATCTATAGTGGACTGATTTTTGGAATGGGAATGATGAATCGGGACGATCAAGTGGGTGACTATTTGTTCTTTAATATTGGGATCATACTTGGGTGATGACATGATGATTGGGAGGATTATTGGGCTGATACTCGGGATGATCAAATTGGGCTTCTGAGAATTGGGATGCTTCTGGCTTGCCCCCACAGCTGGTCATTCTTAAGGGGTCCAATCATTTTGACCCGTACAAATGAGGTAATCCCTGCCCATCTTAGGTACCAAGTACGCCCAATGGAAACAGGGACCCATCCACACCTTGGGATGCACAAAGCCCGAAAGGAAGCGCTCCAGTAGAGCCAACTGCACGGTTGGATCAGTGGGGTTAAGTTCAGGGGAGCTTCAGTGGGAGACTTGGCTTCTTGAGTGGATTTTGATGCTTCGGTTTGGACTATACTATCTATACTGACTATATTGGATGCCATTCACTATCTGAGGATGTAAAAATGTGGAAGAGAATATGATAGACATGGACTAGATATGACTAGATGAGATAGATGTTATGTACTGCTGTCTTCTGTCCAGATCGTTTTTCTTCCCTGTGCCGCTGGAGCAACAGCATGCTGAGAATCCACACCCGCTTGCCATCGTCTGGAAAGCCCACCAAGATCCAGCCACGGTGCAGTTCTGGCACAGCTCAGAAGTCGAACATGGCAAATGTGGATGTTCGATTACCATCTTAATTATGGCCACGTTGGGTTGAGGGGTGCATGAAGGCTTGACTTATTGAAAGGATTCTAGATTGTGAATCTACAAATTGTCTTATTCCGCTCCAGCCGAGGATGATGAAACATTGACTTCCATATTAGAACAGTGACCTGTGCATTGGGATCATGATCATGATCTTTTCCGTAGTGTCCCCTGAGAAAAAGAATAGAAAAATATCAAATGTGTTTCATCAGTTGGCTAAAAAAATAACCAAAATCTCCCAAAGAAATGACCCAAGAAATCACCTGTTCTATCTTTTCTGTTGACCTTTCAGTCTTTCGAGAATATGAGGATGCCCATTTTTTGAAATCCACAGTTCATTTGAAGTCGAGCTATGGCATGCCCATTGGGATGCCCATGCCATGCCTGGTGACCTTTTGGCATGGCTCATGAGCGCAGAAGATGCCAAGAGGTCTTCTGCCGCCTCACCGTCTGGTGCTCCATTCACGGTTGATGGGTTTTCTTGGGAAAATGTACAGGAAACCATGGGAAAACCCCACCAAAAAATAGGGGGTTCCTATAAATTGTCCCAAAACCAAATCCAGTGATCCAATTGGAATGGGGAAAAAATATGAAAAAATGCTGGTCAAAGCGTCATACAGCGCCGCCAGATGGGTCAAGTCCATGTTGCTGGGCTCCAAAAAATTGGGTTGTTTCCCCCAAAAGATGGGATGATGTACTACCCAAAATATTCAACGATGCAAAGAAGATCAAATGAATTAGACAGTTGGCCTGAAAACACGGGCTTGCATGATTCCAAAAAAGATGGGATGATGTTCTGCTACCCAAAAAAAAATGGGATTCAAAAAAAAAAGGGATGAGATGGCATGAGCTACTGCAACAAAATTCGTTGCATGATTCACGACACCAAAAAGAGTGAAAAATGCCAAACGTCTTAGGAAAATCTGCATTCTCCAAACAAATTGACCTTGAGACCCGAAGAAGATCATGTATTGTTGTCTTTCACCCGAATCAATCCACATCAACTGCTGCACAGCCACCTCCACAGCAGAGGTGTCATTTGCCACATCCATGGGCGATAAGGTGATGGCATCTGCCTCGCGCAGGGCTGCTCTGCTTGGGACAAGTTGAACTGACCTTTTTTGCGTTGAAATATGGGTACCGCTCAAAAATGCGGTACAAAAAAGCAACCACGAAGTTGATCATGTTTACTGTCAAACCATATCTTGGTAAAGGCCGATCATTTTGAGGCATACGTTTGTCCCAAAATAGGACAAAACAACCCCAAAAGTTGCTACATCATGAAATAATGATGGATGGGGCAGGCAACTAAAAAACTTCAAAAGGCCATCAAACGATGGGGAAAATATGAGAAACTGATGCTCCAGTACTTATCATAGATATATGGAAAACTGATGGTTTTCCTGGGAAAGTATTCATAAATTGTGGATTGTCATGGATTTCCATATCATTCCGTATCTATATGACAATCCATATCATTCCGTATCTGTATATGACAATCCCTGGAATTTTCCATATCATTCCATGACATTCCATTGTTGATGGTCATTCCTTTCATGGATTTTCCATATCTATGTTCGATTGGTTGCTGGAAGGAAAACCGTCAGTGCCTCAGCTTCTGCCTCAGCCATCTCCGCCCCCTCGGCAGGCGCTTCCTCGTTGCCACGCCCATCAGTGGGCTCCTGCACCGGTGGAGCGGCAGGGTGACTGGACCTGGACCTGGAAATGGTTGAAAGGTGCCCCAATTCTGGCGATTTCAATAGAGAAATTGATGATTGACCTGTCTGGACTTAGGGGTGCGCTGGTCTCAGACAATCCTCCAATATATTTCAATGGCAAATTTATAGGACAAATAATCCAATGTTTGGACAAAGCCATGGAAAAGAAAGGCCTACGTCGGACATGATGATGTCTTTTTCGCAGAACATTGACCAGCAAGTGACTGAGAATGAGGGAACTGCAGCTGAAGCTCTCTCGATTCTGTACCCCTGATTTGAATGACACATAAATACACATGAATAGTGACTTTTGCTAAGATGAAGGCTGATTAGGGCAGCCAAGTTTCGGAAATCACAAAATCAATGGATTGGAGAGCTCAGGGTCCTCTTATCCGTATCCGAGCTGTCTGTTCATCCTTCAACTAATCTCCACCAATCACAAGCGAAGCTTTTGCGGAAAGGCCTACTGAAATTGCAACTCTACCCATCACACGCCACGCTACTGGTCTGAATTTCTTGGGACCCAGAAGGCTTTGACGGACTTTTGGAAATAGACCACATGTTTATTTTCATTGATGTATACCCATCCGGAGTCATCAAATGTGGCTGTCTGGAAATCCCCTCAAAAAGGGAGGTTTGTAGCTGGGGACATCATCTATAAATGGGTGATTTTTCCACTGACACCTTTGATTCCAGGATGGTAAAAAAAAACTTTGGGTACAGTAACATTTTGGAAAACTCGCACAATGTTTGACCCACCATGCTTGCCATGATAAACCCGTCATTGCTATAACCCAGAGCCTCCACTGCTGTCGCGCCGGCATTCTCTGCCGCTGTGCCCTCCACTGCATCTGCAGGGGCTTCTTTGGGTTCCTGCGCGCTTCTGTCGGGCTGGAAATGCCTTTCTAACAGGTGGATCCACAAAGTTATATAGGGATATAGGGTAGATATACAACAGATCTACCAGGCAGAATGAGATATCCAAGCTGGCAACGAAATGTCCCAATTATACCGACTAAAATGGGATGCAATGGTTGGTAAGCAGGGCAAATGTTCCGTTGTATCCCAGTTCTAGTTGGAACCCCAATACCAACAATCTGTCTAATCGACCCCTAAACCTGCCCCGAACTTGAGAAACGATCCCCAAACCGAGTTTCATAGCTGGAAAAATGTGGATGCAGCCAGCAACCCACTACATCACACGACATCAAACTGACTAACTTTGACCCCAAAATCGTCGTCTGTAGCGCTCCCAGTCAGGCTTTAAAGCAAACAAGGATGGCTCAGATTTGCTTGTCTACTCCCTCCCCCGAATCCAAATTCTGGCTTCAAACTCTTGTTATTTTCTTCAGAGGGGGCGGATAGAATTCTATATCTATAGACCTGGATAGCTAAGGTCCAAGGATAACTTCCTGTTGCCATAACTTAGGTGCATATTGTAGGTGCATGTTCTCCCATTGGTGAAGGCAATCGTCATGGAATCCTCGCTCTGTGACTCAGAATGATGGCCTTTCTGGTTTCTGGCAGTGGATAGTGCCCTACCCTGGCCGGTGGCTCAAATTTACCAACCCCAAAATTTTGTTTTCCCAGTGAAAATCCTGGGTCCATTGATGTCCGTTACCATCGTTACCATGTTGGGCCAGCCAGATCTTTCTGGCCCAACGACTGGAGCCTCCGGGAAGAGGCTACGAATCTTCGTGACGATCACCTTCACCTGGGCAAGGCGGGCGTCACCAAAAAAAAACCGGGCCCTGCAGCCCTGGGGCTCCCTGCATACAACTCGTCTGGAACCACCTGTCGCTTGACTGGGACAAAAAATCACTCAGGCACCGAGTAAGGGTCACTGGATACACTGGATATGTAAACATGATCACAGACTGAGAGAATCATGACATAATTGCTGCTCCACCAGATTTCTTAGACTTGCCAGAATGCTGCCACCATGAAACTCCAGCATCTCGTGCTGCGACAGGAAACCAAAGCTGAACCAAAAGTTGTTTCATTTGCATCTTCAGACAAGTTCCAAATTGACAATCTCAACACCACCATGCATGGAGTTTCCCCTAGTCAAATCGCGTTACCCTGTATGTAAAATTGAAGCCTTGAACCACGCGAGTCGTTGTGGATGTGGGCCAGCATTCACATAAAATCACATAAATCATGGTAAATGAAATTTAAATGAACAATCATAAACATCGGTATGTCATCATCAGAAAAGAAAACAAAAACGCATGTTTCCCAACCTTTGACCCATCAGCAGTGGCCACACCTGGCCAGCTTCCAACAGGCTTTGAAGTTCCTCGCCCACCACCTGAGGGTGCTCCTTCTTTGGGCAATGTTTACTTAGTTGGTTGGTTGGTAAGTAGGTTATAAATGGTTGTAAATTGTTATAAATGGCTACAAATGGTTATAAATTACTATTTATGGCTATCAATTGTTAGTTATAAATGCTTATAGTGAGTCCAGCATATATTCCCAGGCAAATATGGAGTTACTAACCAGTACAGTAAATTCTGATTCGGACTGCATACTTAGTCCACTTTTTTGCTGCTGAAACATGCTGAAACTGCCCTAGAAAGTGTACCTCCTTTCAGGTGAACCATGGGAAACTGTTGTTTGAGAAAGAAACAGTGTCGGGGCGACCACAGCTCCAAACCCCCAAATCAGATGAAAGCAGGATGGATTTATGCTCCAAAGACAAGTTCAACAAGTTTGAGGATTCTAGGTCTGAGTCCAGCAAATAATGTTCAGAAACAACAGAAATAACCCCCCTTTTTACTCCGAGTTTCCCGCAGGAAACATGTTGCCAGACTGCTACATCAAAGAGATCCGACCTTGAATGTTTTCAATGTCCAAAATGTCATAGCCCCACATCACAAGGGTTTGATCCGCCAAGATCGCAGCAAAATTACGCTCCATGGCAAGAATGTGCTGAACGTTCTGGAGCTGATCCTGAACTTTGGAGCTGTCACCGCCATACTTCGAGATGCCCCCGGTCACAACACTTCTGTCTGCCAGAAGCGCAGCAAAAGCGAGGCGCGTTGCATGAATTTGCGGAACGTTTCTCAGCATATCAACTTTCTCGCTTTTGCCACCACAAGCAGACCACAACACTCTTGTCTGCCAAGATCGCAGCGAACGAAAAACTTGTGGCGTGAATCTGCTGAACATTCTTGAGCCGATCACGGACTCTGGAACATTCTGGAACTGTCACCACCCCAATTCGGATTGCCCCACGTCACCCCCGAGCCATCTGGCAAAATTGCTGCAAAAGCACTACGTGTGGCATGAATCTGCTGGGGATTCCGGAGCTGATCCCGGACTCTCATGCTGTCACGACAACTGTCTACATGGCCCCACGTCGCTTCTGAACGTTCTTAAGCTGATTTCGGACGCTGGTGCTGTCACCACCATAACTTGAACTGCCCCATGCCACAACACCCTCGTCTGCCAAAATCGCAGCAAAAGCACGCTCCGTAGCAAAAATCCGCTGGACGTTCTTGAGCTGTTCCCGGACTCTAGTGCTATCACCGCTGCTATCCTCATTGCCCCACGTCACAACCGATCCATCTGCCACAATCGCTGCAAATGCCTCCTTCGTGACGTGGACCTGCTCAACATTCTTCAGGGTCCCGGACATGGTCACGGAGACGACTGAGACTGGCATGATAAAAGGGAGAACCCCACGTCAAGGGCAGAGATGTCACCGCCGTGGAACGAACTGCCCCACGTAACAACCTTGTCCCCTCCGATACACCAGAGAGCAAAAGCGCTTGATGTTGCAGCTATCTTTGGCTGCTGTGCGACTGCAGCAATGGTGTCTCCATCTTTAAGCCATGCACTTTGAAGAGATTTTGTTGGATCCAAGAGACGCCCGTCTGGCCCAGCAATCTTCAGGAAACTCTGCTCCAAAGACTGCTGTGCAGCCATTTTCAAGTCAAAAATCCTGCCATTGACTGGTACTGATACATCCTCCCACCGGCCACTCGGCAAAGAAACGCGAACTTTCAGGACTTCGAGCATCCGCTCTAGCTCAACATGCTCAACCTCAAGGGCTTCTGCAGAATCCACAGCGTGCAGAGGATGTTGAGGTGCTGTCAGCTTGAAATTTTCGTCATGTACTCCTTGTTAGTCTAATGGAAAATTGCCAATTTGCAGATCAGTTTCCCGCTTAAATTGGGGAGTTCCTATTGCTGTGTTTGAGTACTGTAGGGGTTGTCCAACTTAGAAAGGATGCTGTAAACATCTATAGCACCTCAATCAGTTCATGACAAATCGGGCATCGTTGGGTTTGATGACCTACGATATACAACGATTTGCTTCAGTCCCCTTGGACAAGTTTTCCCTATCGTAGTTATTGTGCCGTAAAAGGCAAGCCTAGTTCTTGGATGTTCTTGGAATGTCGATGCGCGACCATGTGTCATGTGGTGCAAAGAGGATTCACACCTCACAACTTTTGCACCTATCAACCCTGTGCTTGAGTTGCAAAAGAAACAAATCTTGGGCGAATCCCCAACCGATCTTCTATATTATATATATATACATTGTAGTTCCAGCCATCCAAAGAACAGATTGGTCTACGTTGGCAGGCAGTTTTCGAGCCCACAAGACGGATGCAACCCTTGAAATTTGATATCGGGTGTGCTCAACCCCAGTTATAAGTGGACATATAACCATAGTTATAGGGAGTATATCCGAACTTTGAGGGGTTAAAATATCATGGTTATACCGGTTTTACCCATAAATAAAAGTAACCTCCAGTGCACCCCAAAAATCCCAGTGGTAACCCGCAGCCGAGCCTGGAGCTCACCTCGGACGGCAATCCCCACTGCGGTGTTGATACCACAGGAATCAGAAAATTGCAAACATCCCAACTCAACATCCAAACATCAACAGTAAACTTGAAACATATCTGATATATCTCTTGCCTTTGTTTGCGGTCGAAGTCGGAAGCAAATTTGCATGGTTCGAACAGGTGGCGTTTGAAAATTTCACAAAATGCCTGGGTGCTGTGCAAAATCTTCCAGGTTCCCCCACGATTGACGCGCTCGCGGGTGTAGTCATCCGGCCGGCCTAAAGTGGAGCCGAAGCCCAGCAACACCCAATGGGTGTGTCCAAAGGGGGAGAGACCATGGGAGACCATATGTAATCTATGGATATTTTAATTAATAAGGTGTAATTTATGGATATTTATGGTTACCTTAATAGGGAAGACGATGATGAACTGTGGAGATTCTCAGACAAACCCGTGGCCAAGAACTGGCTTTGATATGAAAACAAGGCTGTGCTGGACCTTCGCAGTCCCAGGTTTCCACATTGCTGGGACTCGGGCCTGCAGCTAGAGACTCCCTGACCACCTCCTCTACATCAATGACCTCCAATGGTGGGGCGTCGCTGCGGAGTCGGGAGTTGGCAGGAGACATTCAAACAATATTGTACAAGGATCCTGTAGCTGTAGCTAGAATATCCCACAATGTCGATGGTGTTCTTATTCTCAAAGCCCTGGTAACCTAAGGTAGCTGGTAAAATGTCTATCCTCCCAAATATGGAATGACATACAGTAGGTCTATCGCCATATCTGCTGAAGGAATCTGAAGGATGGGTGTAACTTGATGTCAACCAATCCTTGACTCACTACATCCACGCCTCCAGGTTGTAAGCCTCCGCCAGCCGCCGGGCCACCGTCTTCTTGCCTCCCAGAGATCGGATTTTGGGCTGCAGATGCCAGGAACGTCTCTTAGTGGATCTGATTTTGATTGCAGAATTGGGGAGCTTAAATTGTTTGGAAGGGCTTTGGATATCAACCAACCACACTCTGAACCAAGTGTCTCGCCTGCATAGGGTTTCCCTGTGAGGACCAGTCGCAGGGGAACCTGGCGGAGCCATGAGGACACCAGAAGACCCAAGGATGATCCAATGATAAACCTCTGTTGGGCCAGTGTTGGGGATGGTTTCTTATTGAGTGTTTCTCACGTTGCTATGCGGGGACCCCAATTTCCACCACTTGATGAGCTTCAGAGGGGAATTCAGCGGGCGAAAAGTTGTGTCCATGGTATTTCTGCGATTATCTCCTCCCAAAAAACTCTACAAAAGGAGCAGCATCGGTGGTTGGTACAGACCACACACTCAGATTTCGCAATGAAAACACTTAACTCAGTTTTATATATGCTGAACCAACGATTCACAACAGGGGGCCTCAAAAAGTTAGAGTTAGAGTCCAGCCAACCGTCCACCATTCACCTGTGGCATCGTTGGTGGCGGCGACGCTGGTGGCTCTTTGTACTTCCTGGATGGCCCAAACGCACCCCACATTGGTGCGCAAAGATGGGACACTTGAACTACAAAAACGCTGTCAAAATTGGTGCTTGTACTATCAACTAAAAAAAAGCCTTCAACGACAAAAAAAATGTGGCATGACCAACAAAATGAAGATATTATATATATATATATATAATCCCGAAAACTGGAGCGAAGCCTCCAACCAAAACCACAATTCCAAGATGGCTTTCTGGTTGCCCATGTCAAATCCCCAGAAACTGTTGAGAACCTCCAGGCCATCCAGGCGTCGTCCTGTCGATCATCGAGGCAACGACCATGCCGAATCTGTAGTTGACCTCGGGCGCTCCAGTGGAGGCTGTATCTGCGCAGTTCAACAGGAATCACTGCCTTCAAATAAAATCCCAGAAATGGGGATGGGTCAAAACCAATAGTACCCCTGTAGTTCACATCAAAATAGCTGGGATTTATGGATGTTCATCCCACTAAAAATGTATCTATAGGTATTGATCCATACCCAAATAAAATCCCAGAAATAGTCTCTTCAGAAGTCGATCAGTTCCTCCCCAATGAAACGTTTTTTTTAATTTGGCATGCAGAGACAGGGCTGTCAGCCAAGAGGATGATGGCCAATTCTGCGCATCCGACCGGCAACTTGTCGACGTAATCCAGCTCGGACGTCAGTTTGTCCACGAAGCTAATCTGCGTGTGGGGACAGCACCAGATTCGGTGTTTTTTTGGTGAAGCGGGTAGCTGGACAAAGTGCATTCGCAGATCCAAAGACATCCAGGGAGGCGTATCGGATGGAAAGTTGAATCCTGTTTTCCTGACACTTCTCTGAAGTTCACATCTGGACCCTGGTACAACTGCTATCCCCGAGCCGGAAATCCAAGAGATATTGATTCAGAAACAGACACATCATGGCATATCATGGCATACATCTTTATCTTTAAAAAAGGGGCCATGACTATGTGCTTTTTTGATATCATGATGGCAGACGTTGATACGTTGATTGACCAAAAGGCTTGAAATCATCAAGCACACAGTATTACAGTGACCCTGCGGGTGCTTGCATGAAAACGTCATTTTCACACGCGAAACGATGACGGGTTCTGCAACCACTTTGTGTTGGTTTGCCGACGCATTTCCCATTCCTCTCGTGATGTGGCGGTGGCTCAAATGGGCATGATGGATATGACAAATCATGTTGTGGGAAAGATGATTGGAGAAGCACGCGAAGAGGGTGAATGCAAGGGCATCAAAGCTACAAAGAAATGTGATGTCACGTGGTTTTCACAGCTTATCATAATGGACAAGCAAGGAACAAATTAGAAGAAATAACAACTATAGAGCAAATATTGTTGTGTTGCTATGAATGATTGATAATCACAAGAGTAATGTACATATCAGATATCACATATCCATGAAGTTACATTTGAACCACACAGTTGTGGTTGGGTAATCAGACCTGGCAGTAGAAAATCTCTGAACATCTTCCATCAATTGATGATTTGCATGAGTTTGCTATATATTTCCCATGAATTTCCCCTGAAACGTTTGGGATTTCTGCCATGTCAGATATGTCAGATGAGAAAGGCTCTTCTTGAGGATGTTCATCTACCCACTTCTTGGATCTTCGGGTGTTTTGGTTACCACTCAAACCACTGCTCCAATCTCAGATCCTGTCCTGCTCCAATCGGCGCCTGTGTACTTTTTAACAGGGTATTGATTGGTTGGCTCGGTTTGGTGGAAGTCAAAATAGGGGAAGGGCAAATCCACTTCTTCACAGGTGTTTCAACGATCCATAGTAGCAGCGATCGTATCAATGGTGACCTGTCAAAAGACTTGACTTCGACACCTGTGAAAATGTTCCAAACCCCAAATCCTCTCAATGAGACATAGTAAGATACGTGTCGAAAGAGGACTAAAGTCGACTAAATCACATCTTGAACCCCCCAATTTGATCAAAACCTGGTAGTCAGGGCCAATACCATCACTGGGCACCCCACGACGGAAAAAACGTCGTGTGCCGCTATGCGGTGACATCGAAGAGTTTCCGCCGGCGCCAGGTCACCGAGAGTTGTCCCTCCAGGAGATGGTTTGGATCTGAGCTGGGCCCAGCTGGGGCCCCCTAGATAGCTAACTTGGTAACTTGGATAAGATGGATTTATGGATGTAAAAAAGGGGGAATAGAACTATAGAACTAATGGGGTCTATATGGAATGTACTAAAATATACCAACTTATGATGGGTTGCCACCTTGGACCGACTGACCAACTGCCTTGTGGCTCAAAAAGGGCTTCACCAGGGCCACGAAATTCAGCTGGTACTGTATCGCATGAATCTCAACTCATATCACATCAGTACAAAAACTATAAATCTATATCATGTATATAATATGTATCTATATATCTACATATGTATATATTATATTATATATATAATACACAGACATAGTTACAGTATATAAATCCTATAAATTTTCAAAGCACCCTTGCCCCTCCTCGTCGGACTCCTTTCGACAGCAGCATGAGCCCACCAACTCCTGGCGCCGTGAACTGCGGTGGGATGACAGGGAAAACTTGAAGGAAAATCAACAGGAAACCCATGAAAAAAATCCAGAGGTTTTTGCAAATCTGGTAATTTTAATGTATTTTTTCTGGCTAAACTGGGCCAACTGTACCATATACAATTTCCAAAAAATATTCCCTTGGCATCTTTGCAAACCATGTTCAACTTCACATGGGCAAACCATGGTTTTCCTTCACAAGACCAACAAGACGGGTATGCCGTCCCCGCCAGTCAAAATGTTTGACTGTCCTCAAATTGAAGATGTATCTTATGTATTTGTACCATTTTATACCCTAATCATCCCCAATCTATACCCAACGTCAGAGGTGTCTTCGCCAAGCTGCGTAGTGGTGAAGCTCCACCTTGACAGCTTCTGGAGGGCTAGGTTCCTGAAGAGGGATCTGGAGATCATGTGCATCGTCACAGAATCGGAACACCGGGCTACCCCAAATGTTCACATGATTGGATTAAATATGATTAATTGGGGAATGTTCACATTCTTGGGTGGTTGTAGTATAACTATAGATAACTATAGATAAAATGATTAAATACACCTGAATCAGGCATATATAGGTAATTTGCAACATTTTGCAACCACAAGCCAGATTTAGATACCACGGACCCCCAAATCTTCGAGAACCAGCTGACCACGACCTGCTCATTGAGCAATGCCAACAGCGAAGGATCACGCTCTTCCATCAGTCTCTCGAGAAAGATGACCAACCAATCCTGCCATCTTGCGGCAGGAAAAGCCCAAGATGGAACATGGATTCAAAAACCGCAGTGCTGTTTGAACCAGACTCTTTGATATTCACATCCCTGCTGAAAATCTCCATCCCCACGTTTCTGCTCAAAAAGCCCCCATGAAAATTCATGCTTGGATCATCTATAGATCCCCATGTCTGACAGTAAAAACCGCCACTTTTCGATGCCAAAATCGGCCCCCCGGTCCGGTGCCGCCGCCATCGGCCGCAGCTGCAGCTCCCGTTGCAGTTCCAGCGACTCCTCGCAGCCGATGCGAATGGCCGCCAGCCACAATAGCCAGTCCTCATGGCCGACTCAGACAGGAGTGCCAAACATTGGAAAAACCATGGGTTTCTTATAAAACATTGGCAAAACCATTGGAAAAACCATTGTTTCCCTGAAATCATCTTAAATCCAGTGAACATTTGGGGTTGAGAAAAGAATTGTTTGATGCTTGCAGCATGACCCTACTTTGGAACTGGCGAGGAAGCCTGGTTGCTAAGTCAAGTCCCCGATTCCTGTGTGTATCCCATTTATAGCTGGATTATAACCTGACTTAGTAAGTCATGGAATGCTCCAAGTAGGGAACACCGCAAAATTGCTGTCGCTGTTGGGGAAGTGATGACAAAACCTTGGATTTTTGGGAAGTTACCCTGTGTTTCCATATATATACATATATATACATATATATATACATAATATATATATATATATTTTTGGACCGACTCAAGAGAATCCCACCTGTTTTCCAGATTATTGGAGCCACAATGAATGGGAATTTCCACGGACACCAGGGTATTCAGGGTCCACCCGGCCCCTGAATTCAGCTGTTGATCAACTGAGCCGAGGCTCTAGGCGTGGCATGTGGAAGCTGCAACAGCTCAGCCTTGGATTCCCATTCCTGGGGGAATCTAAGCAAAATATGGGCTTTTTATGGCTTTTTATGGCTTTTTATCACCACATGTGGAGCTCAAAAAAAGAGCTTGGGAAAAAAAAAATATAAACTTGAGATCTCGAATTTGGCAGAACTGCTGCTGTGAGCGATCAAGACTATCTGAGTTTCATCCCGCCAACACCACGATCCAGATTGTTCCCTACGGGTTTTGTAGCTGCGTACAACTGTTGATCCCCCTCAATATATTCGAATCCAGAATTCACGCCAAGGCCGAAAATGGTTCATCCAACACCCAACATCATGCAACACGGTGCATTAACGCATTCTCCAAGATACGGCAGGGTCACGTCTCCTGGCTTGTACCTAGTCAAGACTCACTTGTACCATGACCCTCTCTGGACTCGGATCCAAATCTTGAAACTGCTTCAGTTTTGGAGATGTTCATAGACAACACATGGCAGAAAGTTCAAAACGGCTGAGCTGGTTCTCTTATCGACGTCTATTTGAGGCTTTTCTGCAAGCTCCTTTCAACCATCCATGATCATATTCCAAAGAAAATGAGTACAGTAGAAGATCCAGTCGTTTGCCTGTGCCTTTGAATCCCCAAACGTAAACAGATGTTGCCCACCAAACGAAAACAGGAGTCGTCGTCCCTTTCAGCCCGTGCACCTCCATTGCAACTCCCTCCATTGACCCTGTCGTAGCTCTAGGATGACCAACTCCCTTCGCACCTGCCAGCTTGTTGCAGCTGAGCATTGCGGTGTCTTTCAAGAGTACCGGGTACCCTAAGAGGTTGGATGATATATATATAATATCATACCACTGGCACCAAAATCTGTAGCTCCCAACCTCTGGTTTGACCGGTCACTTTATTATCTGACGAAGTTTTATAACTAGCTGCCTCCAGCTTCAACTGCTTCAACTGGAACCCTTAAGATTTCTATCTGAAATTAATGAAAGACAAGGATCCAATTCCATCGTTTGATTCAATGGATTGATTCAAGCGAAAATCTACAGGAAACCATGATTTTTATATCCGCCTATATATAATATAATACTCTATAGATAGATAGATGGATAGATAGATAGATAGATAGTTAGATAGATAGTTAGATAGATAGATATATATATATATATTCATATATAAAATCTCGAATTAAAGTGGATCCCAATTCCAATTCACCAATTCCAACGGAAAAGATGCCATAACCCGCCTGCTCAACCGATCCAAAGAGGCCATAACTTTGACAGAAACCCATGGTCCTCATCCATGGCCTCCAAGGGATCGCCACCTGTCGAACAAAATCCCCATGTCCCAGATTTTTCGTGGGAAAAAAATGGGGGGAAATCATTTTAAAAAACTCAGACTTGTCAGGGTTGGATGATGTAATTGTACACTCAAGAGATCACTGAAGCCTGTTTTTTCATGGTTTTTTCCGACATTTTGAGGTGAAAAAACCACCAAAATGGTGAAACTGGAAGCTGGAAACCTCGGAGACTCGTCATCCCACCTGACTGGACTCGCCCTTGCTGAAGCCTTCCTCGGAAAGCCCATCCATCGGGGCCAGGAGTGAAGATCTGCCGACTGGAAAGGACAAATCGATAGGAAACATACAGAAAGATATATGGGAATGGGTCAAAACCATGTACCCCTGTAGTTCACATCAAAATAGCTGGTAAATGGATGTTCATCCCACTAAAAATGGTATTAATAGGTATTGACCCATCCCCATATGGATATCCAGATATCCTCCATGGATTATGTCCTAAACCCATCAATTTTCATAGCTACGTGAGTCTACTGAAGAGTAGAAACCACTTCAATGGTGCAGCTTGAGTTTTGAGTTTGTGGCTCTGCCTCGCTTTCTGCACGTTGCTGGATCTACCCTCCAGTCAACTAGTTGGCCTTGCTCCTTGCTGGAAAATCTCCAAATGATGCAGATTTCACAAATGAGTTGCCTCAGACAAAAAAAAAACAAACTCCGAATGGATGATTCTTCAAAATCTACGTACCTGGAAGAGATGTTCTTTTCCAGATGGGTTTTCCCAGCCTCTATGACTCCATTAGATGGCCACATACGTCCAGGCACCATCAAAAGCATGGTGGTCTCTGCCGCATAGCACAGGAGCAGCAGCGAGAGGAACACTACCTCAGGTGCATCCATCCAGGATCACAAACAGCTTGGCAGCTTGACCATCCCCAGGAGGATTTCAACAAGTTCCCAAACATAGTGCTGTGGCAAAGCCAAGTGACTAAAAAAACCACTCGCTTGTCATTTTCAGTGGCATCCAACTGTGAACACAAAACGTATATAATATGTTATGTGTTTTTCTTCCCACCAGTCTAGGTACTTACATTCAATGTAGAATCAATCTTGCGTGATTGATCAAAACAATACACCAACAGAAGCCTTGCTAGGAGGCAAGTCCTTCAAGTCCCTTGCTGATTGGCTTCTTTGGATACCGAGAATTCAACCCAGCCTCAGAATCCTGGATATCCCGGAAGCATCCAGTTGGAAGGGAATCACCGTGTTCGGTCTGGAATGATCCAAAACACAACATTAACAACAGTTCAACAGTTGATAGAGAAGTCTACCATACAAACCACGTCGACTTTGTGGTGGGTCAGCCAAATCATGTGTTCCCATCTGTTGGTCACCAAGGAATGATTCACCTCACACAGGGGAATACCAAAAAAAAAACGTGTGTATACTCAAGGAATGGAATTGAATGGTTGTATGATAGTTAGTTGTACACTCAAAGTGTATATACCCACAATATGCCAAACTTCTCCCAAAGTCTAGAGCTGCAGCAGCCTACCTTTCACCAATGCCCCCAGCTCTCTTCAGAGCCCAAGACGCCACCACAATTTCAAAGACCAGGTCTCCCAGTGGTTGTTGAGTTTGCACATATTTCTGGCCAAAAATGGGAAGTCAACCCGCAAAAAACTTTTCGCAACGTGAAAGAATGTCATTTTCCTAGTGACCTCTCAACAAAAATTGGGATGGATATGGATGGATGATGTTTCTCCTATCTTGGATGAGGGGATTCCTCTTTCTATCTCTTTCTACATTCACGCTCGTAAAAGGCTCCAGACGCAACATGCTGGGTTTACTTGAATGAGCTGTCGCGCAGCTGTGCTATCCGTCACACTCATCACCGGCAGCAGACCTGCCACTTTCCAAAACAGGGAGGTAAACTGGTCCGATTCAATAATCAGGACGGCACAGAAACGCTTAAGATGTCCAGTGACCTAGCTATCTTCAGGAAAACATAAAGCACCTTCTAGCTCATATATTGGCAATCTCTGCTCAAAACTCCCGTGAATGGTGCTGTTTCCCTCTCAGAGAATATATGGCAATTCCATCTTGTGGTGACTGCCCTGTATACCGCCAAACCATGCCTGGCAAGGGTACGGCAGACACGTTGCCTGACTATGCTGACCCTCGAGTCTTGGATACTGTTGGCTTTGTAGGGAATGGATCCATCGATACCTATAGATTCCATAGTACATCATGGTATGCACTCGATGTACCTTATGAGAAACACCATAGTGAACCAGATCATGGCCACGCAGGAATGCAAACCGACCCTGCCTGGCAATGGCAGAGCAGACTCATTGCCTGATTCTCATGCAAAGGTCGCGGATGTGAAAAGAGAGGAAAGTTTTGCCAAGCTTGACCCTGGAGTCCTGTAGCAGTTACTGTAGCAAGGACAAACAACCAAAAAAAACAAACGAAGAAGTTGGGGTGGAGCAATTCATTGATAGGATGAAGTTCAGCATGTTTGGCTTTTGGATACTGCTGCGATACATAATCCCTTCTGTCAACCTACGACTTTCCTCCACACCGTTTGGGGATGGACAAAAACCGTTTGGGGTAGGACCAATCCTGCCTGGCATGGGTAGAGCAGACACATTGCCTGACATGGGTTGAACGGGCTAGAAATCTGAGAAATCTTGTCAGCTGGGGACAATGGAAGTTGCTGTAGATCAATCCACTTCAGTTTTATGTTGGTTCATCTCTCGAAATCCGCCCGCACCGAAGGTGCTGGGGCGTGATCTTCCGGATGGCACTCGTAAAAGGGGGTGGGTCCCATTTTTCGGCCAAAACCTCCTGTTTTTGATAGGTCGTGACGCTCGCCTTCAAAAAACACTGTAAAAAACAGTACGGAAGACACCTGTTCGTGAACGCGCCCGTCCAAAATCGGCAAGCGAAAAGTGAAAAAACCCTGTGTTTTTCAACTTTTTGACCTCAATTTTTTGGTTTGCAACATCTTTTTTTGCGGTTCCGCAGGTGACCCGTTTTCGGACTGATTTTCGTCGTTTTGTGATAGCAGAAACACTGGTTTTTACAGTGTTTTTCTGTTTTCTGCATGCTTGACGGCTAGCTTCAAAACTTCCAAAAACCTCGTAAATTACGCTGTTTTATGTTACGGTGTGAATGAAAACATCGTAAATACCAGTGTTTTTTGACGTTGGTTAAAAAAACACTGTAAATTACAGTGTTTTTGGCCACCTGACCCTCAAAAACCATGGTATTTGCAGTGGTTTCTGCTTCTCACCGCGCAAAAACACTGTAAATAACAGCAATTTCGCCGTTTTTTCATGTTTTTCGTTATTTTTTGAACTGCGTTGGTCCGCTATACATGGCTATCAAATTCTTCGCGTTTTTTTTCCGACAATCAGTACTTTCGGATGTTTTTGGTCTCAATGGCCGACATCATTGGCAGTTACGAGCAGCTGCCCAACGATGCGGTGCGGGCGGTTGCCGTCGCGAAGCGACGTGAATATGCGCAGCAACCGAAACCAAATGTCTCGCTCAAAAACATCAACGCTCCCTGGCGCTCCGAAATTTCCCCCGCTGTTGCGCGTGCCGAACTGAACAAATGCCAACCAGTCAAGCAACCCCCGCCTGACGAAACATTCGTGTCATTGGTGGCGTTGAAGACGAATGTCTGGTTCAAGAAGGCAATGCCTGGGAAAGAGCTTCCCCGTCAGTTTAAGGACAATGATGAAGCCCAGCGTACCCAGTGGCTGTTTATCTCAATGAAGTGTAGGACATGTCATCTATATACAGGTGTATAATGGTGTATCTGTACATGTATATATATATAATACATGCAAATGTGCATTATTATGTTTGTATATTATATATAGATAGATAGATAGATAGATAGATAGATAGTTAGATAGATAGATAGATAGATAGATATAATTATATATATACAGATACATATACAGTATCCCAATTATACAAAGATATCACCCTTTATCACCATGATATGTCATGGTAACATGGATCATAATGTCATATACATACCCCCATTGGTACAGCCAGAAGGGGGGAGAGATTTCCATGGCACCTTTCGAAGACCAAGAGGATGTCCACAACAAGACATCATCACCTGGATGTGAAAAAACCTGTGCAAAACCCTTGGTTTCTGCAGCTTGGGTCAAGCAACTGAACTCCTACTCTGGTAGCTTACTATCTTTATTATCCTTCTATTTCTATAAGAGTTTGCCTCAAGATGGGAGATACTCCAATGTATGGCTATGAAGCAATGGGGAAATGAGAGCAAATGATGGAATGGAGTTCCACGGCGACAAGAACCCACTACGTGGCACTTCGAAGTACAAAAAGAGTGCCTAGAAATGCCACGGCGAGCACCGCCGTGAGGAAATTAAAGAAACCGAAGTTGCCTCTGCAGCTGTGCTGTGGTTGATGCGATGGGCTGTGGGTGGGCATGGGAAGAACACCAAAAAAAGAGCTCAAAGGCACACAACGAACTAGTGTAGAATGCTGAGAAAAGAAATATGACTATTTAAGGTAAGTAGAAGGTAGTTAGGAACTACTATTTACCAGTCCGGAGGTAGTTATATAAGAACTATTATTATCTATTATTTACATTTATTTACCAGTCCTGATAGTACACTATTTAACTACACTATCCTTTAAGACTTCCTGATACTTTATGGTAAGTAGGAGACCGGTGGGTTAAGAGGTGACCATCCTGAGGCCCCTCACCTGTCAGCGCGATGATCATCATCAGGGCACTCGCAAGTGCAAAGGCTGCGAAACGGCAATACCTCCAGGCTGCCCCAGTTCAACATCCTAAGTCAACCAATCCGCGTCAAAATTCAAAGCAAACCAGATCCGGAACCTGAAATATTGATCAAAATGCATTATAAATACGTATATATATTTATAATAGAGTATTCCATGAAATATCTCCATGATATCCCAAGTACTGGTTGGTTTTTATACCCATCATTCCACCTCCCTTTTTCCACACGGTGGCCGCTGCCTGTGGACTCCGAAGCTCAGAAGAGGCACCATAAACTCCACAGCAATGGTCATGGCACAGATCATCTGCCAAGAGGAAGCGGGTCAAAAACCCATGGATTTTGATAACCCATGGATGAATGGATCGTACTTTAATGGATGAATGTAGATTAATGGATTGTAAACCTAGGGTAAATGTGGATGAATGGATTGAGATCTCCCACGGATTAGTATGGCCTTGCGGCTGTCAATGGATGTCAATGGATGTCAATGGATGTCAATGGCCCTTTCAGGTACCGATTTACTGGAGGTACCTACCATATATAAAGCCTATGTAAGGGTTGTGTAAGGGGATATACCCCCAAAAGATGGCTTTATATGATACAGTAAGTAGCTCTATTTTAGGGTCCTGAAATTCCCATAGAATCTGGATTGCTGGGGATTCATGGATTACATATAATAATCGAAGCTGATCTTCGATAATGGGGACTTTCATGATAGACTATGGTAAGCCCCAATATGTGAGTAGCATAACCTCCTACAATCGTCAACCAACTGGGATTTTTGAAACTGCTTCCTTAGGGGTTCTGTGGTTGGCCTGTTATTCTGTGGTGGTTTGCACATGACAAACACTAGCTGATTTCTCCAGTACGTGCGTTGTTGGCCCTTGTGGGAAGGAACGCATGGATGGGATCACAATAAGGGCCTGCAGCACCATCCCATTCCTGGGGACTCATCCATCAACCACCAGACCACCTTCGCTGTCAGGACCCACCTTGCTGAGACATGGACAACATCGGAAGAGGCCGTGGAGTGTGGCGCCGAAGCAGCTGGGCAACGGCTGTGTTTCGAAGTGAAAATCCAACGCCTTGACATGGGCTGGCTAGGTGGCTGGATCTGTCATCCACGGGGGGTTGCCTTTCTTTAAGGGATGACCAACAGGTGGAACCAACCCCATTGGTTTTTCATGGGGGTCCTTCCAAACCAAACTGTGAAAATGTCTCAATATGAAAAGCTGCACCCATGTTTTCCCACTGTTGGGGCAGGTATTTTTCCCAGGCTCTCAACATGTCACAACATGTCACAACATGTCACAACATGTCACAATATTCGATAAATCCGATAGCTGGAGCACACGCAAACGGCGCCAAAGAGGATCTTCTGCAAGCAACTTGCACCTCAGCAATCTGCTGAAAGAAACAAGGGCTCTCATTGAAATGTCCCCATCCAAATGGCAAAAGGCTTTGAGCATTGTCATGAAGAAACGGTGTGCCGCATCATCCGATTCAGTATGTTTGGTTTCTAGAAACAGCACCGATATGGCTGCAAAAAAAAGACGAGGATCAGTGTCTCCGGTAAAGAAGAATACGCAATTGAACAAGAGTAAAATGCAGCCTGCTGCCCCATCCTTCTCATGCCAATTTTTCAGGCCTCCCCCAAGTTGGCCAACGTTCACGAAACTGAGGAGCAACACAGCTGCGTCTGTGCCGCAGGTGACCCTTTTAAAAAGGTTGGAACGCGTCGTGGACTACCAATCCACGAGCTCCGCAAAACATGAGCCAACCTGCACTCCAGGCCAGCTTCAACGACCTACACTGAGCACATTTACGAAACTGTTCCAAGGTCAGCTGCATGCTGAAAACTCAAAATTGTCAAAACCTTACCACAACATGGCCCAACGATCTCCTATCCCTGCTTCAACTTAGATGTTTTGAATGCCGTTGACCAGTGGCAGCTTCTACCTGCACTGTTGGGCACACTTTATCAAAACTGTTAAACATTCTAGCTGCGCAATGGGTTTTCACCCACTGGCAGCCACCAAAAGAGAGCCGGCAAGTTCACACTCCAGGCATCACCCTTTAAATGATTACTATATACTATATATGCTTCTCAACCCACGAACCATTTGCCTGGAGAGCGTGGGGAAAATGGGCCGTGCTCTCAAGACCCAATTCACTCAGCATATCCTTAGCAAAATCATGTACATTGACAGTAGGAGGTGTACTGAAGATGTTGGTACATGTCTAGGCGAAACTGAACAAAGCTCATTGCATAATCTGAATTGAAAACTGTACCAACTAAAATATTTTCACAACAAATACCAGCTGCAACTTATCCTGCTCTATCTGTTTACCACGCGTGTTTTCTTATAGATCTTACGAGAGAAAGCTGGCCAGTTCATCCGTGTGTTGAAGGCAACTTCGAACAGAAATTGCTCGAATTTGTTGGCAAAGATCAGAGTTGCAGGGTTCGTATAATGTCGAGATATGTCGAGGTACATTTTCTACATCATATATAGCTGAAGTTCTCATTGTGCCCAGGTCTCAAGACACCTCGGTGCGAACTAGTGTGTCACTGGGATTCTGCCTTGTGAATCGAACCATTTCGTTGCAAATGCACACTAACTCTATGTTTGAGAAGTCTGAAACTCTTTTTTGTCGCAGTGCAACAAACATGCAACAAATCTCATCCAATTCAACCACCACATGTTCCAAGACCAAGTTGCAGTGCAGATCTCCTAGACGTCGCCACATGACCTCCACTGAAAAAGAACATCATGAGGAATTTTGCGTAATCGTGGATCTGCTCAGACGACATCTCTGCACACCAGGGAGACATCCATCCTGCGGCTGGTTTGCACTAATGCTATGGTGAAGGACGCAGGTCATCTGTAGGCTGCGCGTCACCATTGGCGTTGACTTGAGGTGCGTGTCGCATGCAAACAGTCACTGTGGAAAGTTGGGATGAAGAAAATCTGTTTCAGTCCGGGTAAATCCTGTGAGAAACATCAACTGGCCACAGCTCCTGGAGCCCAGCGCAGAGGCAGCATGGCCAGGTTCATCGCAGTGTGTGAGAAGCCCGTTTCGATGTAGCACGAGCAACGCACCCCAGAGACTTGGATCTGCCCACTCTGCGTGAGAGGTGCGTAGTATCCTGAAACTTCTCATGTCCACTGGGACAAGAAGGAAAGAGCACAATTACCCCATGCTAGAAGTTGAGTTCAGTCTTGAAGATGTCAGAGATTCCACGTCAAAGTAAATGCATGAATAAATTTGGCAACCCCGTCCTTGGGGTCGAATTATCTACATATCGCACCTACCATCAGCGCTAATTAGCGTCTACAAAATAAAATCAGGTGCTATCCCCAACAGCTTGAAAGCTTCTGAGTTTTTGCTATACAAAGTGCTTATGCATGCTTATGCCATAGAAAAGCGCTTATGCCCAAAAAATTAAGTGCTTATGCCATAAAAACATCGGAACCCTTTGGAATTTCACAAAGCATCTGCACCAGAACCCTCCGGAACCTCACAAGGTATCTGCTTCCGGAACCTCACCAAGCATCTTCTCCGCCAAAAACCCTCCGGAACCTCACAAGGTCTCTGCACCGGAACCTTCCGGAACCTCACAAGGTAGCTGCCCCGGAACCCTCCGGAACCGCACAGAACCCTCCGCAGCCTCAGCAGGTATCTTCACCAGAACCCTCCGGAACCTCACCAGGTCTCTGCATCAGAACCCTCCGGAACCTTGTCTGGAACCTGGATTGCACCGGAGCTAATCTGGGCTAAAAACCTCATAGCAAAGTTTTGCTGTTGGCTGTTGGGAAAAAACATCTTTATGGTTATTATATGTTTTTATGGTTTTTAGTTGCTTGGGGGTTTGGGGGCAATTTAAGGCTCCAATCAAGGGCGAGTATCCAAGACTTTTGGAACGTCGCACACTGTTGACGACAGCAATCCGGCCACCTCCAGATGCCAGCTCGTCATTGCATTGAACCGCATAGGCAGGAACAGTGGAACCATCTGCCCGGAAGAGCAAGTGTTCCTCGGTCAAATCCAGGGGAAGGTTGGCCAAATCCATTGATATTCTACGTTTGCCTCTGCACCGAAAACAAAGGAAACAGGTCTTTGACTTGATTGGCAGCAAACCTACTCCCGCTTTCTGAAAATCCCTGGCATGACTGGATTCACCGTGTTGGACTAGAGCAACTAGCCTCACACACGATCCGTCCTGGATGTGAGCAGGTGCGTGTATCAGGAGGCTTTGTTGAATTGACCCTCTATGCCACAAATGGCTCAAATGTTCAGTTTGTTCTTATTGAATTTTGCTGGGCAATGCTACCCCATGTAGCTCGGCAATGCCAGGAACTTCTTTGAACTTTTGTTCGTCAATCTCATCGCCGTCATTAACACAGACATCATCATGATGATCATCAACAACAACAACAACAACAACGGCAACAACAACAACAACAACGACAACAACATCCAACTTATGACGGTTACCAGCATCAACACAATCAGCACTTCATCCTGATCATTGGCAAAATGACACACTTCCAGATCAAGGCTCTGATGTTGCCAACAACCTGCCCCTGGAAGTCTCGATCTCGAGGACATCCACCATGACGTCTGTGCAGCGATGCAACCATGCCACCACTGGTGACCATCCTGCACTTTGCGCCGCGAAAACTTGAACACACCGCGTGCCAGAAGTGATTTGCAACTAGCCATGGCACACTTCTTAAGAATACCGTAGTACCGCACAAGGCGGTGGCGGAAGTTTCAAAAATAGTAAACCTATGTAAACCTATAGGAGAGGCTGGTTGTTGTGAATCACGGATGGCAGAGCGAATCCACTGATGGACCGAAAGGTGGTTGGAGGTGTATTTTTGGGTGGTTGCAATGTTTGCAGTGGTCACCTCATCACAGACGCTGGATGTAGCGTGGTGTAGTGCAGATGTAGTTGTAGTCGTAGTTGTAGTTGTAGTGTAGCGTAGCGGAGTTGTAGTTGTAATGCTGTGTAATTAGTGTAGTGTAGCTGCAGTTGCAGTTGCAGTTGTAGTTGTGGTGTGGTGTAATTAGTGTAGTGTACTGTAGTGTACTGTAGTCTTGTGTACTGTAGTTTGGTATAGTGTAGTGTAGTCTAGTGTAGTGTACGGTAGTGTAGTTGTAGTTGTAGTGTAGTGTAGTGCAATTAGTGTAGTGTCGTTTAGTGCGATTTACTGGTAGTTGCTGGTAGTTGCAGTTGTAGTTGCAGTTGCAGTTGTAGTTGTAGCGTAATGTAATGTTTAGTGTAGCGTAGTGTTGTGTAATGTAATGTAGTTGTGGTCGCATTTGTATGTGTAGCTGTAGTGTGCTGCAGTGTAATTAGTGCAGTGTAGCGTAATGTGGTGTAGTTGTAATTGTAGTTGTAGCTGTGGTAGTAGTAGTTGCTGTTGTTGTAGTGTAATTAGATGTAATTAGATGTAATTAGTGTAATTAGTGCAGTGTAGTGTAGTTAGTGTAGTGTAATGTGACATAGTTTATTTGCATGTGTTGTTGTTGTTGTTGTTGTTGTTGTTGTTGTTGTTGTTGTTGTGGTTGTGGTTGTTGTTGTTGTTGTTGTTGTTGTTGTGGTTGTGGTTGTCGTTGTCGTTGTCGTTGTCGTTGTCGTTGTCGTTGTCGTTGTCGTTGTCGTTGTCGTTGTCGTTGTCGTAGTCGTAGTCGTAGTCGTAGTCGTAGTAGTAGTCGTAGTAGTAGTCGTAGTAGTAGTAGTAGTAGGAGGAGGAGGAGGTGGCGGTGGCAGTGGCAGTGGCAGTGGCAGTGGCAGTGGCAGTGGCAGTAGGAGTAGTAGGAGTAGTAGTAGTAGTAGTAACAGAAGATCGTCCACATGTGAGACCACAAGGCCTCGAAGAACTTTGCCAGTGCCCTTCTCATCGACATTGGCGTCGCCGATGATGGTCTTGTCAATTGTCCAAAGGCACCATGCACATTGCACCATCAATCAATGATCTCACCCATCCATGTTCTGCCATTGCCCTTGACAATCTCAGCCACCATTCGCGAGGTGCGTCAGCCAAACCAAAAATGCCTTTCAAAACACGACACAGCTGGCCTTCCTTCAATGGCAACGAAGGTGAAGTGGCTGGATTGGTGTTCTTCAGGTACAACTCACGATCAAGGTATGGATCGCCTTTCAGAAAGGCTGCCTTGACATCTGCAGAAATGATGGACCACTGCCACACAAAACAAAAAGTGCTGCGCCAATCTCGAACCTGTTGGAGCATCACGGCGCAAGCAACCTTCTAAATTGGATCGATCACGATAGCCAGGAACAACCAAGTGCGATGAAGCTTTGATGGGAAGCGGGTGGCTTTCAGTTCGGAGCCCTTGATGTTGGTCAGTCAAAACAAAACGGGGCTGCATGATGCGGTCAAGTTCACCACGCTTTGCCAAGTCACTGTGCACACGCTTGGACTCTTCCAGACTCAAACTTGGATGGCTTTGTTGTCCACATAAGCAGCCCAATCAGTAGCAGCTGCATCACGCCAGAGAGCTTTCTTCTCAGGGGACAACTTGGACCATTGGATTTCTTTATGAGCTGACTGGGCATTGAGGACATCATGTTCTCCTGAAGGAATCTGCAAGCCCAGTTGTGACTGAATCTTCTAGACATGTTCACACATCATAGCCCATCTGCCGTCCCAAGTGCCATGATCATTCTCCCGGACTTCCGACGGTTCACGACGATCCATTTCTGCCAGAGCTTGCAACTGCAGAAGAGGATGAACCGTAGTGGATTCGGAGATGTTGCAAAGTTGTTCCCAGGTCATAGTCAAAGCTTCAAAAGCCGCACGCTGCTCCAGACCTTGGGCATCAACAGGACCAGATCCAGCATCACTCAAATCACCTGGAACTGTTGGTCGTGGAAGTTCTTGGTCAGCTGACGTTTTGATGCCACGATCTGACTGCTGATCAACTTCACGAGCTCGTGACAAAGTGCTTTGGAAGCCAGGCCTGGAAACAAGTTGAGAAGCTTGCAAAATCAAGTCGGGTACAGGAGTTCCTGGAGCACCGCCGCCATTGCCATCTGACGGATCAGTCAGAAGAGAGTCACGGCGTGAGGCCACACCAGATGTCGATGGAGCTGCTTGACTACCAGACTGCATAGCTGCTGCAAGCTCGGAGGGCATAAGCCCAACCCCCGGGAGAAGTCCATCCCTCGGCCATAAATCCAAGGCCGCCGGCCATAAGTCCAGGGCCGTCAGAAAATCCAATTGGAGCTTGAGCAGCATGTGAGGGTGCTTGAGCACCAGGCACTGGGATCAGCTCTTCATCAGAGCTGTCAGGAACTGCAACTGCTGCGGGGAGCTTGTCTACAATCATTCTTGGCAGCATTGATCACCTCGTCAATGGCGGCCTCCCAAGCACCAGCTGCAATGTTCTCTGAGGATGATCCTTTGCGCACATGCTCAACAGGACAGCGCACATGCTCAACAGGACATTTGGTCACTTGGCCACGGTAGGAAACAAAGATGTTGAAAGAGTGGCCATCTTGAGGTCCTTCACGAGCAAGCATCAAGCCTGGTCCATGCCACCGTTTCAAACTGAGACGACGGCGAGTAGCTCCTGCAGGAACATCCCTCTTGGGGTTGTCCTTCTCGGCACGCCAAAAGAAGACCAAATCGCCAGGTTCTGGAACTGAAGGTGCTGTTGTTGAGCGAGATCTTGCAAGCTCGGCTTGGCTGTAATGAAGTCGAACCATAGCCAGGCGGGCTGTCTCTCGCATGGCAACCTGACGCTGGAGTGAGGGTGAGGCCTCAATCAAGGAGTGCTCTGCCAGTCTCTTTCCAAAATCATTCAAGACATCACCTTGAACTTGAGGAACTTTGCCAGTCACGGCCTGGATGGGAGCAACACCAAGCTCATTGACATCGCAATTGTGTGCCAAAAAGGCCTCAGAGACCACTGAATCCATTTCTGAAGGTTGGATCACTGCCTGGGCTTGGATGATGTTACCAGCCAATGCCTTGAGGGTTCCACCACTCCTTTCAGCAATGCCGTTTTTGCCACGGCGCACCAACTCCAATGTGGAAAAGGTATATTGATGTAGCATCGCACCAGTCTGAAAACTCAACTGAGACAAACTCCTTGCCTTGGTCAGCCACAATGGTGTGAGGTCTTCCAAGCAACGGCAACCAACGCTGCTGCAAAAAGGCAATCACCGCTGCTGAGGATTTGTTGGGCAACACCTGAGCTGCTTGAAATCGAGACACATTGTCCGTCGCATGGGCCACAAAGTAGCTGCGCTTCAAGACATCTTCAATGACCACCAAGTCAATGTGGATCTGCTGTCCAACCTCCCGAGGCGGAGGCAATGATGCTGGTGCCCTTGATTTGGGTTGTCGACGTTCACGACATACAGAGCACTTCAACATTTTTGCAGCAGCTACTGTCTCAGCTGGGGCACCACAAACTATCAAAGCTCTGGCAAGGCGTAGAGGATGACGATGACCTGTGTTCTCGTGAAGCCTGAACACAGCATTGCGCACAGCTGGAGAGATGGTCATTGACTTCTCCTCAGACGTAGGCTGAAGGGAGTCATCTGATTCTTCATCTGCAAGAGGACCATCTTCTTCTGCATCTTCCTCAGCAAGGATCTCATGCTCAGAGACATTGGCTTCATGTTGTGAGGCAGGACCATCATTACGAAACTGCATCATGGTCTCAAAGTCAAACTGATCCATGAAACCTTGAACCAATGCGTCTGAAAACTCCTTGGTATAGTGCCCTGCTGCTGCTGTGATCTTAGAGCCTCCAAGGACTGGTGAGTGTGGATGGTCTCTAAGGCATCGACAGTTCATGAGAATGGACACCACAGCCTGCATGGAAGTCAGCAAACGTGTAGCCTTCCGATGCAACCCACCATCTGTCCCTCGGAGATTGAATCGGCACATGTCAATCACTACTTCTAGAACTTCTGAAGACTGACGAAGTTCATCCAACTCTTCCACTTTCCAGCCAAGAGAGGGAAGTGGATTCTCAATCACAAAGTGCCGATTAAACTTCATCAGTTCCTTGGCTACTTCAACCGCAAACGCCATCAATTCTCGACCTTCAGCACGGCGTTGATCCAAGTCCATTGCAGGATTGAGGTATTGAAGTGGAGACCAGGGACCACATGGAAATGCCAAAACAATCACATAGGGTCTCTTCCTGCGGATCAACTTCAGTGCTGCTGCTCGATGTGAGGCCAACCGAAAATCAAAGCCACGGCCCAAAGCCAAAGTTTCTCCAGCAACCAAGCCTCGACGTTCAGCTGCACGGGCAATGGGCTCAGTGTCAGAGTAAATTTCTTGCACAAAAGGGCTGGGAAACTGGAGTTCCATCGCCAGGGCTTCATTCATGTAGCCATGCATCTCTGAAGTCCAAGATGCCATCAGAGCCTCACGAACTTGTTGAGCATTGGCCGAGATCAGCAACTGTTCTCGTCGATGGCAATTCCAAGCTTGAGAAATCATCTGACCAAAACCAGGCTTGTCTTCAGCATCAGAGCCGCTCAGTCGGTCATAGGCAGTGGCGGTATCTCGACTCCTGGAACTGGAGCACCTGGGTTCTCCTGGTTGATAATGTGCTGGAGGACATGGTCTGGAATCGCTGCTCTTGCTGGCTGATCACTTCTTGGAACGTGGGTCCCACTGACTGCCAAGACCTCATGGAAGGAGGTGACGGAGGTGCTGAAGCCGCTGGAGCTGCTGGTGCTGCACTGCTGGATGGGCGGCTCTTCAGTGCCGCACTGGTGGACTTGAGCACTTCCACCATAGGCCGCACCTTCTTCTGGACCATCGCAACCGTGACCTTCCAAGCGGACGTTTTCCAATTTTTCCACTCCTCCTGTCTAAAGTACTGCGCCTGCCGCGAAAAAGTGATGCCAAGTCATACGAAGTGCTGCACCTGTCACGCAAAATCATCTCAGCAAACCTGAAGATCTGATGCTCCAAAATGCAACCCCTCTCAGGAAATCAGCGCCCGGACCTCCGAACAGCTCTGATGAACATGTCTCTTGCACTGCGCGTGCCACGCAAAAGACATCTTGCCAGATCCTCTGCATATGTCCCACGGGTGCCATCGTTTTAGGAAATGCTACAAAACCCTCACGTTATGCTCACTTTTGACAAGGTGCATAATCCCTTGCGCCTGCCACGCAAAACGACATCTGAACGTCCAAAAGTGCTCCGAACCCATCAATTTTTTACACTGTTGACCTCGAAATGTGCTTCCCGCCACAACGGCGTGCGCTTTTTCGAGGTCACAACTTCCAAGAGTGGTCCGAGCATGGTGTGCTTTGCGCATTTTGACTTGGAAATGTGCTTAGCGCCACAACGGCGTGCACTTTTTCGACATCGCAACTTCTAAAAGTGCTCCGAAGCTGACGTGTCTTGTACATTCTGACTTCGAAATGTGCTTCGCGCCACAACGGCGTGCACTTTTCCATCTCTCATCTGGCCAGATGGCTCCGCACCCGCCGCTTTAGCGAGCCTACCTTTCGACCCTCCGGAGCCACAAATCATTGGAAAAACACAAGGTTTCACGACTTGCGTACCTTTTCGTGCGCCTGGATCTTCTTTCTTCTGAGACTTTCTCTTTTTTGATCTTCTTTCTTCTTCGCCTCTTCTCTGACTCTGCCCATCTCTGCTTTTCATCTGTCCATATTGTCGGAAGTTTGACTTCTAAACTTCCTTCGGCTATTTTTTAGGACATAGTTCATTAGCAAGACAAAAACTTTGGATGCATTTGAAACAAAATCACTGTACTGATACCATCAATTGGTTCTAATCACTGGTTGGAAGCACATGGGCTCTCCTGTGCCGGTGGCAACCATATCACCACTTGCAAGATCGCTGATCTCGATCGTGCCTTTGTTGCGCACGCACACCTCGCAAAGCCCTCCAAAGCATCCTTGGCCGGAACTTGATTTGTCGCTCTTCGCTCTCGTTCCCACTTTGCTGGCCAACTTGCCCTCTAGCATCTTTTTCTCGTCCTCTAATTTCTTTCTCTCCGTCTCTTTCTCCTCGACACACTTCTCCAACTCCTCTACGGACATGCGCGACTCGACGAGGTCTTTTATCTCTTCTTTAAGCTCCTCAAGACGCTTCAAAATGTTTGCATCCTTCCATTGCAAAGTGCTGTCCGTGTCTAGGATGTAGCGCCACAATGGAGCTATCCCTGCTTCATTCTCCATCTGCATGTCCTCTTCATCCTGATTGTCTACCATGAAGAACCGCAAAGGATCCTGATTCACCATCTTGTACAAGGACCTGAACTCCTGGTTCTCCTCATGTTGGTGCTTGAGCCATTCGGCTTTTTCCTGCTTGCTGAACTTCAGCTGCTTTCGGTTGCAGTGTGTCATCACAATGACCAGGTTTGGCTTCTGCTCTTCTCCATCAAACAGGTACTTGGTGGTAAAACGAGCAATATTCCCGTCCAGCTGACCATAGCGACCTTCCCTCACCACATAGGCAAAAACGTTCACACCTGAAAGTTGGAACAGGGAAACTCCAAGCATGGTTAATGGATGGATGACCCAATGTGATCCTAGGGCATGCAAGCAATGCTCAGCGGGCTGACATAGCATCAAAAGTCTGCATTGAAAGGCGTAGGCTGCGTATCTACAGTCCCTTTTTGAATCTTTTTGACAACTACCACGTGTCTCAAGCGACACGTCTTCATGGTCGCAGGACCAAATCAAAGGATGAAGAGGCGTGTGCATTGTGCATCCAGGCTTGTGATTATATAAACCTGTTACCCGGGGTGACGAAACTCATTTGATTGTCTGTAATATCACATATCCAAAATGTTAAAATAATCATAAATAATCAATTGTCTTGATTCGATGAATCATGTCACTGAATCCTTTCGACCGTCAACAAGGAGAGTGTCGCTACTGGTAATTACCGTAGACCTTTAGATGATAGAACCACTCACCTCCTTTGAGACGAAGCAGTTTCTTTAAACCACCGATGACTCGAGGGACTGTCTGCCTTGTTGAGTCTTCTTCCATAGCGTGGACACATGCTCGAAGGAGCTTTGAAACACAAATGTGCAGGGTTTCACCGCTGCTGCAGAACTTGGAAATACACAACTAGAGAGATGTCTTTATTTTTCAAAGGTCAAGCTCAGCACTTTCACGACAATCCTGCCAATCAATGATTTTTTCAAAATGAAACTACTTGAAACCACCGACCTGCATATTATATATATATATATTCCATATCCTCATTGTTGTTTTGCTGGAATCCCCATCATTTTTCCCAAAACAACAAACATCACCGGGCTCCCCCACGCTGCGGCCAGCAGGAAGACCTTCACGGCCATCAGTCGCAGCGCCACCAGGGGTAGCAGCGGATGCAGCGCCAGCGCAGCCGTCCAGAAGCCCATCTGCGACGGCACCACCCAATGGTGGAAGCAACGGGTTTGAACAACGCTTGGTACCAAGCAACCCATCTATGTTATATTATATGTGTATGTATTATATATACATACATATCTACATGTCATGTGTGTGTAGAATATATATATACATATATATATATATACATATATATATATATATATATATACATATATATATACATATATATATACATATATATATATATACATATATATATACATATATATATACATATATATATACATAATATCAGAACCATCTATAAGATTCTACAGAGAAGTTATCGGGCTTTTGGTCATCAAAAGAAACTGTGTAGGTATGAAACCATCTGTAGATGGTGTCATTGAGAAACCCGCATCGGCTCCCCCCAGTCCTCATGGAGAAGTGCATCCCACTGCAATGCCATGAAGTCTTGCCCAGCATAGAACAGGCTGCGATACAGCAGGCACCTAAGAGACACGGATCACCAGATCGGCATTGGCCAAAAGACACCACAGATGGCTTTGTCGATGGTGATGTTAGAACTGTTACATCATCCAGGTGGCGATACATACTCAATACATGAATACAAATGGTAGATAATACTATTATATACTGTGGTTCTTGCTTCGTCCTACTCATTACATAGTATAATTTCTAGCACCCCGAAAACCTACCCTTCTCTTACCTTTCTGGTGGAGGAATCCATGGTGACACCTTCCACCTTACCATGGGCAGTGCATACTAGTGTTTAGAACGGTGAGTTGTCTTCCTGAAACACATTGGAACAACCCAAATTCTAGCCTAAAATCTAAGAGTGTTGTCATCAGCAATCCGGACCACTGTCTGGGCTTCCCTGCTGGAGGATCATCAGAAAGAACTGCCCCTAGCGGAGCATCTCACACGACATTGAAACTCAAGACGTTGAGAGTTAAGGGACCAGGGATCTGGTAGTACCATCAACTTCCAAGAATTTGATACGATTCAGAACTGCACTTCAGAGATGCGAAAGTGCAACTGACTGCAGAGAAAGTTTCTTCCAGCAGGTGAAAGGAAAGAATCTCCGGGAATCCTTTTAGGATACAAACAACCTTCCACAAAGTCCAAGTTTGGATTATTAATTCCTACAGTGGAAGAGGGGTCTCACATCCATGTTTCCCAACATCTGCATCATCATTTGTCATTGTTGTTATCATCATTACTACCATCTGCTGTCATTCTTTGGCTAGTGATCTCTACCATCACTGAACTATTGTCACAGTTTGGATTCGTCGTCATCGTCATCGTCATCGTCATCGTCATCATCATCATCATCATCATCATCAAAATATATATATTATACAACATCCCGATTGAACCCGTTAAAACCATGCAAAACCCCATTCAGGTGGATTTTCCCATGGCAATTCATAGGGCAGTTCCCATTTTCGTTGCCCCAACCGTGGCTTCAGTTCCCCGACCGCCGAAAAGCTGGGCAGCTGCGGCTGCTGCGCCAGGGCATAGCGCAGCAGCTGCAGCGTGGCCAAGCCGAAAGACCCGGCGGAGGCCAAAAGGCCCGGCAGGCAGAGACGCAGCCTGCGTGGAAGGGGCTGGAAGTTGGGTGATTGGTATAGCCTATAGTTACTAGAACTGTTGCTGGAGAGCAGCTACTTTAGAAGCTAAAGTTACTAGAGTTACTAGAAGCTAAAGTATGCTATGTTCAGGCGCAACGTGAGAGAAATGACCAAAGAATCGGCAAACCACTCGTTCCATTCTTTGGAACCTCAAATTCTATGGTAGTGCAAGAGCGTGAGTGTTTCCCAACATATCCCCGTTTTTTCCAAGGTGACATCAGAAAATTGACCTGAATGGTATTATATGTAATATAATATAATATAATATAATATATATATTATATATATATGTATATATTGTGATTTGCAACATGTGCAATGTCCAGTGGAAGGGTCAAGGTAACACTTTCCTCTGCGATTGCCGAACTAGGCTCGAATGCCCAGGGGGTTGTGGCACTTGGAGTAAAAAGGTCTGTGTCGCCGACCGAGCCATAGGTGGGACAGGGTGCCCTATTTGGTATCATTGGATCAGGAGGTCCTACAAACAGTATCCAACATTAGGCCAGGCGGCCTCATTCAATTCCATTCAGTTCATTTGGTCTTGGGAAGACCTCCAGCCTTTTGGTGTTGAAGATCGCTACCAATCCAACATTGGTAGCGGAGCTACGGCTCACCGCTACGGATATCCTTTTTGGAAACGTGGCGAAAGTGAGGTGATCCAGGATGTCTGATGGCAGTGGACAATCAACGGGACAACCGCCGGGGAACACCCACTTACCTTGGCATTTGATCCCACCATTCAAACCTGGTGAAACTGACGTGAATGATTACACTCGTCGTCTTGAGTTTCTGGCAAACATATGGCCTCAAGATCAATTAGCCTTGTTGGCTCCTCGAGCCTGCCTTTTGTGCGAGGGCACAGCCTTTTCCAAGGTGGTCCGCTTGGATGCCTCGAAGTTGAAGGTTCAAAGCACTGAAGGTATCAAGCTGGTTGTGAAGACCCTTGGAGGTGTTTGGGGACAGTCCAAGCTGGAAACGAAATATGAGCGATTTGAGAAAGCCATTTTTGGCACAGTACAGAAGCCGGATGAGACTCACAAAAGCTACCTAGCCCGCCATGAGGTACAGTATGAGGAGCTCTTCAACATGGGTGTCGGTCTGGAAGAGATGAGAGCATACATTCTCATCAGAAATTCTGGATTGTCGCCAGAGGACAAGAAGAAGATCATCATAGATAGCGGGGGAAATCTGGAATACGACAAGGTGACTTCAGCCTTGCAGCTGCTGGGGTCAAAGTTTTTTGCAGAAGTCCAGTCCGGAGCTGCCAGCCGGACCAATGCCCGCAGCAAAACCTATGATGTAAACTTTGTGGATGAAGATGAACATGACCCCGAAGAGACCGAAGAGACCATTTTCTTTTCTCAAGAGAACTCGGAAGACTCGGCTTTGGAAATTTTGCTAGCTGAGGGTGACCCCGATGCTCAAGTGATCAATCAATTCGAGGAAAGCCTCATCGACACGCTGCAAAGTGATCCCGAGATCGCTACTTGCCTCAACACGTACCTTGAGGCTCGTCGCAAGATCTCAGAAAAGGTGAAAGGCCGTGGGTTTTGGGTTCCAAAAGGGTCTAAAGGAAAAGGTCGTGGTAAGAATAAGGGTGGATTCAAGCAGAAGTTTAGGAAACCGCTGGCTCAGAGAATCTTAGAGTCAACATGCCGGTATTGCAATCAGACCGGTCATTGGCGTGCAGAATGCCCTGTCCGCCTGAAGAATGCCAATGCATCCGTTCCTTCCACGGGCAATGCAGCCTTTGCTGGAGTGGCCATGGCATCCGAGATTCCTCATGAGGTTCAGAGCCTTTCAGATGATGATGACATGCCCCCCGGACATGCAACTGCCTACATGACAGAGGAGACATGTTACATGCTTAGCCACCGTTTGCACTCACCCAACATGCGCCTGAATGCCTATAATGGGGATAAATGGGGTAATAAAGGGGACTCTAATGGGGTAAATCAGTCCAACTGTCTGTCTTTACCGTCCCAGTTGAAGTCCAGGTTGTCCCAACGCTTCCAAGCCATCGTCAGGAGCACCACGAATGAGCCCATCCAGTGCCAGCACAACCCCCCGGGCAAAGAACGTGACCGGAGAAATCAGTCCAACTCAGATGACAATTCTGAGGAGCTTGCGCATTTTGCCTCGCATGGAACTCATGGCATAGTGGATTTAGGAGCTAGCATGTCAGTGATTGGAGAAAACCAGTTCAAAGAGCTTTGCAAATCTCTCCCATCAGCTGTTTTGCATGCCATGAAGGAAGCTCCATGCCAAGTCAGCTTCCGATTTGGGAACAACAGCAGTCAATGGAACACGCGCCATTTACTTTCCAGTAGGCAGCAAATGGATTAAAGTGGTAATTGTTCCGACCAACACACCCTTTTTGATTGCCAACAGTGTTTTCCGAAACTTGAGAGCGGTGATTGATACTGCCAAAGGGGAAGTGTTGTTTCAAGAAATTGGCATTCGTGTTCCCATGAAACTTTCAGAGCGGAAATTGTTTCAGATCGATTTGCTTGATCTTCTGAAAAATCCATGCAGCCATCAGGGTGCCGATGTGATGTTTAGTGAAAGCACAGGTCAGATTCTGTCTTCTGGGTCTGAAGAATGCCATGATACAGTGTGTCAGAAATCACCACCGTGTCCAGATTCGCATGTCGTGACATCGGCTGAAAACCAGCTGCAATCTAGGCTCAGCAAAACACCCATCGGTTTTCCAGTCAGTGTCAGCCCGGCGCATCATGACTCAGACACCGACAGAACTGGACTTTGGCGATCTGACCGCTCGCCTGAAGCGACTGAATATCAAGGAGTCCGAGGACCCAAACGTGATTCCCTCCATCATGGCAATGACCTTGACGGAGCTTCAGAACGAGAAGATCGAGTTTGGAAAGGCACACATTGGCAAGCGCTACCTCGACATGACCACCGAGACCAAATACATGGCCTGGTTCACCGAGAACTATCAACACAGCCGCAAGCCAGTCCATGTGAAGTTCATGCGCTTCATTCAGCTCTGGTTGGACAGCCAAGAGAAAGCCGAGCCTGCAGCAAAGCCCATCTTGCCAAAGGCCAAAGCCAAGCATCCGCCCATGGAGACGCAAGCTCCGATCGAACTGGATTCGGACGACGAAGTGTGGGCCCAACTGACCACCGAGAACAATGTGGAGATGGTAGAGATGCGCAACCGCATGGGCCAGATGGAGATTGTCCTCCAGGAAGTCCTCGAGCACCTGAAGCGCACCAGTCAGAATCCAACAGCCTAAAGGAGCACCAGACTCCTGAACATCCGGTCCCTCCCATGATCATGGCTGACATGTGTGAATCATGGCACAACATTTTTCATGCTAAGCCTAGCAATGAGGAGAATCGAGTTGGGGATAATGATGTAGGGGAAAACATCTTGTATAGCCGAGACACCAATTGGGTAGCTCATGAAATGTGGAGGCATTTTGCCAAAAGGGGGATTTACCCCGACTCACCAATGCTTCAACGATGCCGTGCAGATCTCTTAGAAGTGTATTGTAGTCAGAACAGTGCGTTGACTGAACAAGCCAATCAAAAGGGTTTATGGGCTGAGCGCCATGGTTTGAATGATGGAGATCTGAGTACGTGGGAGGGCCGACATAAGTTGTATGACCGGTTGCTGCAGCTCCGACCGCGAAACATCTGGATGTCTCCCAGATGCAAAGCCTGGTGTCGATGGAATGAGTTTAACCGACACAAAACACAAGAACTTGCCAACCGCATCATGACAGCTCGCCAAGAAGACCAGGTCCACTTGCTTCTGTGTGATGCACTGTTTCAATTTCAGACGTGTCGGTCACACTTATGCCATGCACACCTTGAGCAGCCAGTAGGATCCCAAATGCTCTACCAGGAAGAGCTTGCAGCGGTCTTGGAGCAATCTTGGATAGGACGATGTGACATGTGCACTGCAGGACGCTTGAGGCATCCCCAAACTCAGAATCACCTGCAAAAGGGAACTCAAATCCTTACCACCTCCGAAGTGATGCATCGACAGGTGACGAACCTTCGCTGTACCCGGGATCATGTTCATGATCATGTTGAGGGATCATGTTTTGTACCACAGTTGGGTAGAATCAATGTTTCCCAATATACTGAACTTTATACCAGGGTGTTTGCTAACAAAATGGTTCGTAGCATGCAGTGCAGTGCACAGGTCTCTGAAGGGAATTGCCGACCTTTCGAAAATGCGCTTGTCACTCGATCCACTGATGAGGTGACAGATGTTCCTGCTAAGCGCCGGAAGTTGGGTATCAAGCAGCCACCCGATGCCACCTACCAACAGGTCCAACATGATTTACATGTCCAGAAGGCCATTGATACCATTTCCAAACATGCTCCTAGCGTAGGAAAGCGAGTTTTCTTTGAAGGTCCCGTTCTTTCCGAAATCCAAAGACTATATCCCTCAGTCACCATCAAGTGTGTCGAACTTTGCAAAGGTGCTGACAAACTTAGGAGTCCTCCCCAAGAGATCACCAAAGAAGTAGCTCCCTTGCGTAGAACACTCGGTGTCCATCGCCGCATGCCTGGGAATTTCGAAGATAACCAATGGGAAGAATGGGGTGGACTTAGCAAACGTCAGCTGAACCGTCATGGGACTCCAGCCAGATTGTTGATCACCGTTTTTGGAACTAACACAGATTCCATGGCATCGGTTCCTGCTTCCGGAAGTACCGTTTCCGGGCTAAGCACTAGAAAGCATGACGACAGTCCGGATAGCCTTGAGCCTGACTCGAAGAAGTTGCGTGTAGATGCATCCGTGCCAGAAATGCCTGCTCAAAAGCCGCAGGATCAGTTCCCTGCCGAGAGTCCATGTCCTGAATCGTCAACGGTCAAAAACAAGCATGGTCCCAATTTCCTGAAGTTGACTTCCGAAGAAAGACAACAGCTGTTACGGATGCATAATAACCTGGGTCACCCTGATGCAGCAACCTTAGGAAATGTCCTCCGAGATCAACAGTGGCCCATGGAAGCTGTTGAGGGAATCAAGGATATGCACTGCCCGGCGTGCTTCGAGCGCCAGAGACCCCGTCTGGCTCGACCGAGTCACCTGACCGAACCTCGAGAGTTCAATGATGTCGTTGCAATCGATGCCGTGACTTGGACCGACCAGAACAACCATCATTTTAATTTTTACCACATGATCGACATGAGCTCCAATTACCAAATTGCATTTCCACTTGAACACCGACCAACATCATCAGAACTTGCAGCTTTTATCAACAAACACTGGATTAACTGGGCTGGTCCACCAAAGGTACTTTTGCATGACAGTGCAGGCGAATTTTGCAGTGAAGAGTTTGGCAAATACCTGCAAAGCTATGACATCAAAAGCCATGTCATACCTGGTGAGGCTCACTGGCAATTGGGCCGGTGTGAGCGTCATGGAGCCATTCTGCAAGCGATGTTGGACAAGTGGCAAACTGATAACCCTGTCAACACGTATACTGATCTGGAAAACGCCTTAACTCACCTGGTTGCAGCCAAAAACAGTGTGTCTCGTCATCGGGGATACAGCCCCGAGATTCTTGTGCTAGGGAAGTCACGACATACTCCTGCGTGCTTGTCCAATGAAGAGCTGGGCCCCGCTGATTGGCTAGTAGATGAACACTTAGATCGGCCTCCTCAATCCCGATCTCTGGAGGCACAAAACTTCTTCCGAAACCTCTCCATGCGAGAACAGGCGCGAATTGCTTTCATAAGAACAGACCATGACATGAAACTCAGAAGAGCTCTTTTGAAACGCAGTCGTCCAGAGAGGAGAAGTTTTGCCATTGGACAGTGGATCATGTACTGGCGGAACGGCAAAGGAGCCCTTCCGGGAGCCTGGAATGGGCCTGCACGGGTGGTTTTGACCGAGGATCGTAATATAGTGTGGATAACCCATCAAAGTAGGCTTTTCCGATGTGCATCAGAGCATTTGAGACCTTTGTCAGACCGAGAATCTCAAGCACCGGAAGTCAGTGAACAAAATGGTGAAGTCCCCAATTTCCCGTTGCCAAATCAACTGGGGTCCGGAGTTTTCCAATACCATGATTTGACTCAGCAACAGATCACAACGTCACCGATCATATCCGAACCACCAAATATTCCTGAAGCTCATAATCCCATTTCCAATACTGCTGATAACCCCATTGAACCTGAAATTAACCTACCACTGACCACCAACAATACAAGGAATCCTAACACAAATACCGATGTGCAACCTGATGCCGAACCAGCTCACATTCCAACAGCACCACAAACACCAGACAATAATTCGACCACAGACAATATTCAATTACCCAATGAAATTCCTCGGGGTGGTCTAGATGTAGAACTCCCTGCAACTGATGAAGAAGGTTTAAGTGTTATTGCAGATGTCCGAGATCACTGGACCCTTGAAGGATCTCAACTGATCCGTCACCACCGACGTCCCAGAAAATGCTTGTGTTGTCCAATTGGATTGGATGATATTCCCATCCCAGCGGAATGGCTGACAGATGCCCGCGAAACCCATGTTGAGACATCACAAGGTCTCTCCTGGATTCATCAGGATCTTTGGAGGAAAAATATTCTAGCGCACCAGAGCATGCCCATGACCTGGACAGGAAAGACAGTGTTCACTATAAGAGAAGAAAGCCAGCCTGATTGCCCCAATTCCCAGCAATATGCAGCTTTATGTCATGAAACACCTGCCCGAGGGTATGAACTGGCCTTGACGCTAGACGCTGATGAAATACTCGTGTTCCCGACAATCAGACTCTGAACAGATTGCCTTCCTGGCGTCCAGTGCCAAAAAGCAAAGATCTGAAGTAAAGGAAAAAGATCTTAGTCCAAGTGAAAAGACTTTATTCCAAGCGGCAAAGACCAAAGAAATTGTATCTTGGCTTTCTACTGAGACAGTCAGAAAGATCACACGGAGTCAGATTCCGGAGGAACAGATCCTTCGTTCACGCTGGGTGTTAACTTGGAAGCCAATAGACTCTGCTAGCCAGGGATCAGGGTCCCAACAGTGTGAGACCGACATGCCCAAATTTAAGCCAAAAGCTCGTCTTGTGATTTTAGGATTTGAAGATCCCCAAATAGAAACACTAGCACGGGATTCCCCAACTTTGGGTAAGGACTCACGAACCCTAATCCTCCAATATGCTGCCTCCGCTCGATGGAAAATTCAATCATTCGACATTCAAACAGCATTCCTCAGGGGAAGTCGTCAAGATGGTCGTATATTGGGCATGGATCCCCCATCAGAAATGCGCGAACACATGAACCTGAAACCTTGGGAGTGTTGTGAATTGTTGAAATCGGCATATGGCCTTGTGAATGCTCCACTGCTATGGTATGAAGAACTCAAAGGCGCCCTCCTGTCTCTCAACTTCGTGATCAGCCCACTTGATCCATGTTTGTTTGCATTACCTCGTCGTGATGGAAAAGGTATTCATGGTTTAGTCGGTGTACATGTTGATGATGGACTTGGTGCTGGTGATGAGACATTCAGCCTTGCCATACAACAATTGGAAAAGCGATATCCCTTCGGTAGCAAATCAGTCAGCGATTTTGTGTTTACTGGAATCCATGTCAAACAACACTGGGATGGATCTATCACCCTTGACCAAACCAAATATGTGGAAGATATACCTCCCATAGATGTGGAACGAAACCGTCGCCAACGACCTGATGAATCCGTGACCGAGAAAGAACGACAATCACTCAGGGGCTTGGTAGGAAGCATCCAATATGCTGCTACTAACACTCGACCCGATCTTTCAGCTAAACTCAGCTTAATTCAAGCCAAAATCAACCAAGCCTGTGTCAAAGACCTTTTAGAAGCCAACCGTTTACTTCATGAAGCCAAAGTCCATAAACAAACAACTATCACGTTCAAACCAATTCCACTTTGTGATCTCCGATTTGTTGCCTTTTCAGATGTCGCATTTGCCAACAGGGCAAACTCGCAGTCTCAAAAGGGATGTCTGATCCTTGCCGCGTCGAAATGCATTGGAGAATGGAAAGCTAGTGATGTAAGTCCATTGCTGTGGTATTCCCGAAAAATCTCCAGAGTCGTAGCAAGTACACTGGCATCAGAAGCCTATGCGTTGAGCGGCTCTGTTGACCTCTTAGCATGGTTGCGGATCCAATGGTCATGGATGTGCCAGCCAAGTTCACTATGGAAAACGCCTGAAAGGTGTTTAGCTCAATGTCCCGAAGCCTATGCCGTAGTTGACTGTAAGAGCCTTTACGACCTAATTCAGAAGACCACAGTTCCTCAATGCCAAGAATATCGAACGATGTTGGAAGCATTGATCATCAAGGATCGAATCAAAGAAGGTATCTGTATTAAGTGGGTTCATTCAGCAGCTCAATTGGCGGACAGTCTTACAAAATCAATGGGTTGCTCTACACTGCGAGAGTTCTTGGCCAAAGGTCGATGCATCATTCATGATGTGGATGAAGTTTTGCGGGCCAGAGCCGACAAACGAACAAAGAAAGCCTGGATGAGTCATGTTGCAGCTCCCTCAGAAGTTGCCAATACTTGCCAATTAACTCAGGTGTACAGTTTTGGAAAAGACAAAAACACACTTAGATAAAACACTTTTTGACGAGTGTGATTTGCAACATGTGCAATGTCCAGTGGAAGGGTCAAGGTAACACTTTCCTCTGCGATTGCCGAACTAGGCTCGAATGCCCAGGGGGTTGTGGCACTTGGAGTAAAAAGGTCTGTGTCGCCGACCGAGCCATAGGTGGGACAGGGTGCCCTATTTGGTATCATTGGATCAGGAGGTCCTACAAACAGTATCCAACATTAGGCCAGGCGGCCTCATTCAATTCCATTCAGTTCATTTGGTCTTGGGAAAACCTCCAGCCTTTTGGTGTTGAAGATCGCTACCAATCCAACAGTATATATATATATATATATGTAATATATATATATATATCACCAGCTACTATCCATTTAAACCAACTGTCCGGCGGCTCCAAAATTCTGGGGAAGCAGCCCTTTCCACCACATGTCGAGGTACCCAGGTCGAGGGTGGGCCATGTGTAGCAGCAGTCCAATCAGCCGCAACATCCATGCCCTGACAGAGCCATGGGGATGAACCGCATGAAACATGTCCAACACTTGGGGATTGAAGTGATTCAAGCAGGGAAAATTCACGAGGATTTAATGATTTAACTCACTGCAGCTAGGGCAGCTAGGGATTTTCAGGTCAGCCAAGACTTGGGGATTTGCTGTTTAAGCAACCAACCAAATGAATTCAAATGACCCGTCCGGGATTGCAGTAAGCCTTTGGATGCATCTCCCACATCAACGTCTGCGTCACGCAAGTTGCAACCGGCCTAAAAAGGAACTCTCTGGATGCCGCCTCGCAGCGGGGCAGCGGGAGTCAAGCCAACTGGCACCCCAAAAAAAATTGATCCTCGTAAATCCTCTTAGATTTTTGAAACAAAATCCTCTACCAAACGAAGAATATCAACACTTGGCCATATGGGCTTTGCCTGGCATTGATCTGATTTCACATGTTACAGCTTCAGCAAGGGTAGATGATAGGTCTGATGCGGGACCATCTTAAGCTACGCATGGCCAAGGGCATAAGCCTGAATTCACACGGAACGTGCCGCCAAAGCTGGTGATTTCTGATCTTTGCGGCAGCTCATATTCATGTCTGCTCACATGGATTTTTGGGGCTTTTCATATCTGTGATGCTATCATCAGTCATTGGCTCAACACTATAGCAGGAAATTTTCGGGGATCAAGAATGAACACCAGCATAATAAACACCGCAGCATTTGGCGCGAACGTTGTTTTGCGCTACTTGCATGTGCTCGTCACAGCAGGGATTGAAACTCCTAGCGCTCATCCACGCCGCTAGTCAGATGGATCTCTGCAAGCTAAGACTTCTTGGGCGTTTCTAACAAATATATACAAATATCAAGTAATGCTTTCAAAAACTGTCTAATTTGTGGGATTCACAGCTGTAGCCAAAGAAATTTTGGCGGATCATGTGGGGTACCCCCGTGCGCATTCATTCGACCCGCGTATGTTTCGTACGTCGATTGGCAAGGCAAAAATTGACAATTTTCCAAATAAAATGAGCATAAAATGAATAAAGCGAAAGGCCCAGGGCCTATAGATCCAATTTGTGCACAGGAGTACAGATGTCCATAGCTAAAGCGTTCAATGTCAACTGATAAGCCTATACCGCAATTGATTGAGCCAAGACCCGAAGACTGTAACATAAATGATCAATCCCTGTGTCTTGTGCCACTGTTCCTTTGGAAATCGGTGTACCTCAACAGCCACACCACAGCAGCCCTAGCAAACGGTCGCTAATGAGACCAAAGTCTGTTGCTCGGGCCTCGACACCCACTGGTTTCCCGAAAGCTTCTCCTATTGTCTTTGCCTATCTTTCTTCCCTGCCCGATTTTCGAGAAGATTGGACCTGAAACTGGTGCCCGGCAAGTTCTGTAGTGCCCCGGATGATCCGACAAGAGTGGTATCCCAGTTTCTGAAGTCATATCCTGGATCCGTACGCACTGATGCTTTGGATGGACCAGGAAGGGGAGGAACACTCCAAATCAAGGTCATTCCAAGCTGGAGAGCATCAAAGGACATGCCAGTGTGAATAGGATCAAAAGCCCTTCCCTTGTTGAAACCGAGTATGTTGACCAAACTGAAGGAATGATTGCGCAAAGTGCAATTCCTTTCTCCCAGCTTGTCCATCCTGACAACTTTTCCTATGTGATTAAGTCCACATCACTCATCTCTTGTTAGGATCCTCCAACCACAGAGAGTCTGACAGGTCTGGCACAGAGAAGTTCAAGGCTAGTTATAGAAACCAGTGAAGCGTGAAACACCATGGCCCTGCTAACCTGCACTTGTGGCAACGTGGGCCCTGTCCAATGCATCCGGATGTCGTCATCCAAAGAATTCTTTCAGTTTTTTCACCAACAATTGGAAGCCAAGAATTGCACCAGCTCTCTAAAGCATGATTCATACCCTGGAAAACTGTAACTACAACAGAGTAGTTCCGATTGTACAACCCCAACTATGGTGCATTGCAGCTTTCAAAAATAACCAACAGAATCAACTTATGGGTTCCAGTCATTCTAGTGCTGGTCATGCTAAACCATCCATTTTTTGGGCCATAAGGCCATTAAAAAAAAAACATCCCATATTTTCGGCCCACCAACAAATCAACAAACATCAACAGACACCGCGCAACAGCTATCTTTCGCCCACCCTTTTCTCAGCTCACCCTATCGCCAGCTGCTGACCCCAAATCAGATCATTGAAAACCTGCTTGAAGTCCACCTTTGCGATGAACCAACCTTAGCAGCTTAGCACTCCCAAAAAAAGGCGCTGGGCGCCGGGCGCGGAGCCTGGAAATCATGGGAAATTGCGGCTGATTCTCCTCGCCCAAAAGGCCCATGTTTGGGGTGCATGGTGCATAGCCGAGGCGCCCAAGACCAGTCCCATGACCTCAGGATCAACGATGAGCCAAGACAAATGACGACATCAAAAGTGATTTCGGGGAAGATGAAGCGGTTGCGATTGGGATGGCCACTCTAAGGTTCCTGCAGTATGGCAAAAGATCTGGAAGGATGTGATGGACTTGCTAAAACAACTGCGCCAGCTGCTGGGATGACGCGTCGGGCTCTGATGCTGATGAGGGGGCATGCATCAAATGGGTTCAAACAGAAGGAATGTGAGCAAGCACTAACACACTGCAGAAGTATGACAAAGAATATTCAATTCAGCAACAACGCTTGGCTGGCTTTGGATGCTTGGTTGGTCAAAGGTGTTGTCTATAATTTTGGTTGCAAATTCACAAAAATCAACAAAAATGATCCAACAAATCGTATCAAAAATGAGCAGTTTGATAGATATGTTAATAATTTCATATGTTTGTTAAGTTTCGACGGGAAAAACCAGTGTAAACCCATCGTAATCCACCGTTTTTTGGGGGAAACCCCGGCCCAGGTTGACCCAGAGCCCGCAA
>CAMXCT020001169.1:660000-755347 GCA_947184155.2 Cladocopium goreaui | reverse complement strand
TTTATATATATATATATATTATCAAATATATAATTACCTATTTTTTTTATAATTATAAATTATAAAACATATCTTAATATATATATATTTTAAATAAATTAAATAAAATATATATTTATATATTTTTTTAAAATAAAATAATCATAATAATAACAATATATTTTTCAATATTTTATATATTTATCGTCGTTATATATTCCAAATATATATATATATAATCAAATAAATATAAATTATATATTTATTCGAATTAAGAATTATATTAATTTTTAAAATCCAAAATATTTTAGGAAAATTAAATAGAATTTTAATATTATATATATATGAATATTAGGAATATGTAGTAGTCCTTGTTGTATGTATTTCTGTGTTTTTTTATTTTATAATTATAATTTTTCGATTTGATAAGATAAATAGGATATGGTATATTATAATATGGAGATATATGGTGATATATGGTTGTTGATCAAAATTGTTTTATTCCGGAACGGACATTCTTCGCGAATAAGGAATTTTATTTTCGCGAATTCCATGTTTATCTTTCGCGGGGTCCATGTTGGCCAACAACACCTCTTATGAAGATTTGTTCACCATCTGCCAAATTACGCCAGAGAATCACGGATCACTTCTTGGTAGCCTTTTAAACATGCAGCTAGCATCACGGAATCCCTTCTCAGGGCAAATTTTTTTTGCAAAGTTTACTGGCCCACCCCCTTCAACATGCACTTTGACTTTCGCCCGCTCTTTCGCATAACTTTCGCGGAACTTTCGCGAAAATATCCGTATTCACAGACCCCGGCCATCAGCAGGGGGTGCACTGAAGGAAAAGCGAAGACCAGGGGCCTTGGTGTTTGGCTCTCGCAAAGCATCACTTTTGGAAACTTGGCTACTGCTACTCGCATTCTCTGGTGCCCTTCTCCTGCCGGACCCCGGGCGGCAGTGGGTGGCAGCCCTTTACATATAATGATTATAATACCCAACTTTCGCAAAACTTTCGCGAAATAAAATTTTACTTTCGCGAACTCGAAAAAAACTTTCGCGAGGATTTCCAACATAACATGCACGGCTTTCGCAATTAAAACTCCTTACAAGGACCTTTAGATCGATCACCATATATTTTCCTAATATTTAATATATAAATTTTATTATTATCATAAATTCGGAACCCATAATATCGAAATCCATGACGTTGGAAAATTGCATTTTTTTTCCAGAATATATGGTCTCTATAGAATAGGAACCCATGACGTTGGATATGGTTATTATCCAGCAGATTAACATTATTATAAAATGTTGATCTGACCTCCTCAAGAAAATTGTATAAAATGGAAAGTTCACTCGAGCCCTAAAAATGAGAGATAAAATGCGTATTAAAAAAATGCTCTTTGTCCGGGGGATGTTCCCCCCCCCATTCTGTAGAGGAAATTCTTAAGAGGTTGTTTCTGATTATATTATCATTATCTTAATTTATCCGTTCTCTATCTATCTGATTGCCTGGTGGTTTGGAACGTGTTACGTTGGTTATCTATTGTTCTGTCTCTTCATAATGTTGTTGTCATGTCCCTCCCTTGCCCTGGTATCCGGTCGTTTTGTCAAAATTTAAATTTAGGAGCCTGTTTGTTGACCTATTTAAGTTTCCTCGTGATGCCCATGGGATTTTGCTTCACTAATACATTTCTTTCCAGAGCATATGAAGGTCGTCCACCAATTGGCTGGGTACACGCATGATTTATGCGTGAACGGAAGCGCAACGTCATCCAAAAGTCCATGTTCCACGGCTTCCAGCGCTTGGTCTTTCCAAAGCTTGTCGTCATTTCAGAAGTGCCCAAGCTGCTTTGCATGCGGTCAGCCTGCAAAGAAGTGCGAGAAGCACAGAGGCGCAGGGGCCACTGGTGGCCAATGCATACAAACCCTGCAAGGCAATGGACACGAGCTCCGCAAGCCATCAGCCTTTGGTCTTAACCTTCTGATCTTCCTGTTTTTGTTGCCTTAAACAGGTGGCGACAAGGTGGAACTTCAAATGCCAAATCTGCAGCCGGAAACTTTGGGCCACACCCTGGGCACAGGATGGCCAGGTATGTTGCGCTAAGAACCTAACACTGTCGTAATGTCTGCGAATTGCTTCGCAATGGCGTCAGCCTCGAACTGTGGGCGTTTCGCCGACCAGCTAGTCGGTAAGTCGCAACAAACTTTCCACAACAAAATTCCGAGAGTCCTAAAATTGCCCCCAAGACACCAAGATGGAATCTAGATGAATCTAGCAAACCGCTGGTGGCAAATTAGCTGCCAGCTGCAAGTGAACTTAAGTGAACTCCATGTCTTTGAGCTTTGGACCGTAATCTTTCCAATCTCTTGCTGGGAAGCCACCTGGCATGCCATGGGAGCCATGGGAGCCATGGAAGACTGGCTTCGCTGTGCCCCCGACCTTGACCACAATGTCTTTGCCGGACACGCTGGGTGAAACCCAGCCTTCATCTGGTCCTGGAGATGCCCCGGATTGCCGGCGGCTGACGGTCTACCCAAAACACAATAGCTCGATTTAAGGAAATAGTCCTAGATATAGTACATGTGTATTCATATAAAATCATTTACAAATAGAATTCATATAGAATATTATACAGTATTGATAACAAAACACATCTATAATTTTAAATAAAAATATAAAATCACATCCAACCAACTATCATTTACATATGTCATCACTATATCATTGCTGGTCATATACCATCATGACTCTCCATGTATCATCAAAACTCATCATATACGATCAAAACTCATCACATTCCATCAAAAGTCATCATGGAACATCTCAATTTGGAAGGATTCAAACATCCTGTTTCGGAGACAGAAAGAAAACCACCCGGCCAACATGTCATTACATGAGGGGAAGGGGCTGCTTACAAATGGGTCCCATATCCTCAATAAATTCTCAATCAACTCCCAGCGGTAGCCAGCTATCAGCATCGAAATCTACACAATCCATCAACGTCTCTGCGATTGAGAAAGCCCGTCATCTTCACCGAAGAAACTGAGCGCCCGCACCAATGCCTTTCAACCTTTTGACATGGAGTCTGCTGCCAGTTTTGTTGGCGCCAATCTCCTAACACGGCAAGGCCGGCGCACACCTTGAAGCAGAGATAAAGGGCCCAGAAATGCTCAGAAAACCCATTGAAATGCCTCCAAGAAACCCGGCATCAACTATTTGGCGCTGGTTTTATCCCGATATGCGCTGGTTAGATACCCAGTCACTGCATGAGTTGTTTGATTGCCTGCGGAAAAACAAATACGCACATGTATATATTACATCTGCATACAGGCATACACATAATATATATATATATATCTGTGCATAGTATATTGTACTGTTTGTGCGCAAAGGGAAAAGAAACAAGCACATGTATGTTGACTGTTTTTGACCTAGGTATAGAATGTTATAATTAATGTTGACTCCAGATTAATAACCCCCCCTATAGGTCAACAAGGTCAATAAGGTCCAGTCAGGGAGTCCAAAAACCAAACCCCCGAAATAATGTACCTTTCTTTCATCCATGAACCAATGTTGCTGGAATTAGCGTGCAAATAAGCACCGATGGAGCGTCAATTCTATGGGAATTAGCTGCATAGTAGCATCCATGAGGTATCAAATTTGATAAACTCAGCTATAAATTAGCATCCATGAAGGGTTGAATGGCTTGAATTTGGAGGGAATTAGTTGGACATGGCCATTAATAAGGCATTAGTCTTTTAATGGAAACAGCTGCGTCGTAGCATCCACGAAGGGATGATTTTTCCCCATTTTTTGCGTCTTGAAATTGCCAAATGGCAAAGAGATTCTTGCGAGGTGGATGAGGAAAGATCAAGCAATGTTGATGTAGTTGTTGAATTAATTCATTAGTTAATTGATTGCAAACTGAAGCACGCATAGAAAAAACTTATCGCGGCTGGGTGGGATTTACTAATTGGGGGGGGCGTAGTCTTATTTGTGGGGGGGTAGCTTTTCTGAGCTCCCAAAAACAGCTTTTTCTTATTAGATTTTAATTAGAAATCGATCATTTGGGGGATGAGTTGTTTCTTTTAACTTTTGGCGTCTTGAAAGTGCCAACTGGACAAAAACATTCCTGGGAGGTGGATGAGGAAACATCAGGCAATGCAATGGTGATGTAATTGTTGCCAAAAAATAGATAACGGCACATGAAGCCAGCATAGAAAAAGACTCTTTGCGGCTGGTGGGGTTTACTAATTGTGCCAGCATGAGACGAATCAAAATAGGAATAAGGTGGGAATGGATCACTAAGTAACCCTGGAAATTGTAACCCGAATTAAAAAGTAAAAGGGAGTAGCAAATTAGTCCCACCAAAAATTTGGGGATCCCGGAGGGGTTTGATTAATTGGGGGGTCGGAAACTATTATTAGGGGGGTAAACAGCACCTAATTGACTTTAGTATTGCCCCAAAATCGCAGGAGAGAATGGGTATGATTAATTGGGGGGCTTTATTAATCCTAAGTCAACAATATCCAATTTACACCGCCATCCCCCCATCAACAAAGCCAGCTTCATGGCTCCGCCCTTCCAGGCCCCTCCTCCAGCACCGCAAACTCCTTCAGCCAATGAGTTAATCAGCATCTAGGTGGTCACTTCAGGTTGCGGCTAACATATCCCCTATTTCTCTTAACTTTTACTACGGAAATCATCTAAAATTATTAAATCATCGTCATTTGATCCATGTATTTTTCATGGTTGATCATTTGAACATGCTTCAGATGTTCTACTTCCTGGCTCAAAGAGTGCGTCATATCATGGTCCTCATGGACCCCTCTGAGCCCTGCCGTCTCCTTGAATCGGCCGCACTCATCCGACTTCAATGCCTTCCAGTGGGGCGGTTTCAAGCCAAAAAAGGTGGTGAAATTCAGGTGGCTTTCCCAAGTACCAATGCTTTGGAAAGGGTGCGCTCATTGTCATTTGGTAAGCTTCAGTAAGGAACAAAAATCAAATGGATCCCAATGGATCTAAATGGATCCGCATGGCATTGCATGGCGCCTGGTTTGAAATTGGTATTGCCCCATTGCCATTGCATCCCATGATGCCTCTGTGATTCCCGGTCGCATGTTTGAAGTTCTCTGAAGAACTGGTTCGTCATTGAGCAACCAATCCCAACAATACCAACTAGTCAATTGGCATGATCAGCCCATATCATATCTTATGGGATGGAGCCTCAAAAAAGGATCCACCAACGACAACACAATTGAGTCATCATCCAATCCCTAAGGATAGCCGTATTTGAACCCATCAACCTGTATCGACCATGATTTTTTGAAAAACACATCAAAATCAACATATCAAAATCAACAAATCAAAATCACCCTGAATTTGGAGATACAAATGTCAACATTTGATCAACACCTAATGGATGCTCCACTTTTAAACGGTGCCATCCTGGCCTCTCCTTTTCGGGCCAGGCAGCCACCGGAGGACTTCACGTACCTGCCACGGCAGGGTTCCATCCCAAATGTCTTGGCACTTTCCTTGATCTTCCAGGGATTTGCAGGTAAAAGCATAAAAGCCACAAAATCAGCCAACAATGTATACACATTATCACATTATATATATATAAATATATATATATATATAAATCTTCAAAAAAAACATGTAAAAATCGTGGTATCCTAGGTGGGCTGGAGCACCAAAGCTTCTTCTTCATGAAAATCTCCACCATCTTGCCGTACTTGTCTATCTGATCACTGGTATAGGCCTGGCTGGCCCATGGCCTGCTGAAGCGGCTCCAATCCTATGCCGATGCTCGTAGTATGAATAATATGAAATCGCACCAACATGGGACCCCAAAAAGGAATACTTCTATGTATTTAATACTAAACCTAAGCTTTTGATTGGGGTATTTATTACTTGGCCAAAGGGTGTGAACAGAATGCTTCCCTGGTCAGGAATCCGAACCGTGCCCTCAAACAGGCAACCTAAATACTCGTGTCCTCCGTTCGTCACTCATGCTCCTCGCTACGTCCATTCCCAACCATCCATAATCAAAACTGAAGACATGGTTGAAGTCTGCTCCTGGCCTTCATGGGTGGGTACTTCTCAGCCAGATCCATGCTCCACTTGGCAAACATCTGCAGGCCATTGATTTACCGGCCAAGCATTAAAGCTTTCCTACAGGATTTCCCTTGAATGAGTTCTTGGAATCAGAGACGGTTTGACAGATTCTTGCCTATCATCACCTCTTTTTGAGGTGGCTAACCATTGTCTGACCACCCAAAGGTTTACAAACCTGTGTGGTGGCCCAAAACCTGCAGCTTGTTGGCCACGCTGGTCACTGCATTCCGAGATCTAGCTGGTTGGGTGGTTGATCCACCCATCCTTAAGAATTCGAGCCATTTAAAAATTTGGGAACATCGAAATCATTCTACATCATTCTAAATCCAAGTTTTTACCGATAGCAAAAGTATGAATGTCTGATATTTGAATCTGCCCGGCAGAGTTGGGCACAAATGTCCCACAATCTCCGCGCCTGTGAGGGCTCCACCAGCTTTTTGAACCTATTGTGTGCTACTTTGAGCCTGGCCCAACTTTGAAAAGATTAGGTGACAGGCTCTGGCCAGATTTCAGCTGCAGGACCTACATCCCTCCCCATGGGAATCTTCAGGAGTCCAGCAGGGCCAGCTTTTGGACACAGCGGCGAAAAAAAGAAGGATACTTCTGCGGCGAAGCTGTGCCTTTGTTCCAAAGCATCCCTCTTTTTCTTCCAGGTTCCATCGTCCACCTGGCCGGGACCCCCATGCAACTCGTTGGAAGTTTTCAACTGCCAAACAATTGTAATCAAAGACCATGATCAAAATACATCCAAATACACACACGACATCACAAAGACTCGTAGCGTGGACCTCTTTCTTGAACTTCTCAATGAACTCGATTGCGGTTTGTGTGCCGTCCTCCTGGGGCTTGGCCCAGATTGAAGGCACGTATGGTGCCAAGAAATTGGTAAAGGAACGCTCCCTGCCACTTTATGCCACTTTTGGGTTATATTATGTTATATTTCCCGCCAAGTGTGCAAGGGACCCTACAACATCAGGACTTCATTCTGGAACACATCTGCTACCGTAATTTCGTGTATTTCCTCACAACTATTCCCGCACTCCCACATGCAAGAAGGGTAAGTTCTCCTTCTGCATGACCTCTGCGAGCTTCTTGCAGTTTTCCAGGATTTTCGGATCCTCCACACTTGGGGAATCTCTCAGAGATTCTCAGAGATTGCCATGGGCATCCAGCCAAATCGATTCACACCGAAGGTGTGTCCCACCAAGTTTCTTTAACGCAGGAGTCAAGAATCAATGTTCATTATTCACTAAACTTAGTAAGTACCCTGGATCGGAGGGGTTTAGATCGGAAACAAATCTCTAACCAACAGTAAGATGATAAAAACAAACAAAACCGAAGGAAAATGATATAATATGAAAAAATGGAAAAATGAAAAAAAAACAAAGAAAATTAATTTTTATTGTCTAAAACCAAATGCACATGGCCATCGTCATAATCCACCAAACGTGTTATTTCTGGTGATTTTTGAGTTCATTAATCACATCTTTATACTTTTCGGTGTTGTGTGCATTTCTGGTAGGTAACCTTAAAAAAAATCTAAAATGTCTCTGTTTATACTTCCATCTTTTCCACCCGTTCCTGATATATAAATAACGTGTCTTGCCTGTCTTATATAATCCCGATGGGCTTCTGTATGCATTTGTCAATCCGTGTCTGTCTTCTGTTGCTTTTGTGTTGGCTATGTTCCTTTCTTCTTTATACAGTGTTGTATTTTGTCTGAATTGCTCATTAAGATTTCTTGCAAAGTTGTTCATCTTCTCATCTAAGTATCTTTGTTTCTTGTCCGTGTCGTTCATCAACTCTTCTCTTCCTTGACGCATTAATTCATCAAATGCTACTCTACCTATTCTTTTTGCGAATAATCTCATCTCTTCTCTTGTTAATACATGTTCTATTGCTTCACTTCCCATAATTCTCTGAACAACCTCTCTCCCAAATTGCCTTCCCACCTGTCTCAATGCATTAGTCATTGCTATTCTTCCAACTCCTGCTACAACTCCAATCATTTATTTTTATATTAATGTTTGATAAAAATCATTTCTAATAATAGATCTAATCATGAGTCATGAGTAATAGATAAACATATAAAACTATTTTTGTAGATAGTAAGTATCGCAATGCTCAATCAAAATCTTCATCTGACTTTTCAGTGGAGTTAAACGAAAACTCAGAAACACCAGAGGAAACAAAACTCTATGTAACTGATATTTCTATTCCAGCGGTGTGGAAATCTACAGAGGTGGGCTTCTATGAATATATTTATGTTGTGGTCTTCAATGGCGATACATTAGTCAAAATATTAGGGTATATTTAGGTAATATTATGGTAAACTGTGATTAAAACATGAAACAATCACAAGAAAGAAATCAAAATGAAAATAACAAATCTCAAAAAATCTCAAAAAAGCTCAAAAAATCTCGCAAAAAAGTAAATTATGTTTAACAAAAAATCTCAAAAAATCTCAAACTTGATGATAGCATGAAAAAATAAAGGTGCAAAACCCCCCAAAAATGTGTTTTTTTGTTTTTTTTCATGTTTTTTGATTATATATTGCATGTGATTGTTGAATTTATTGCTGCAGTCATTTGTCTTTCAGGGATTCGCAGGACGCAGCAGCTTCCTTTGCTGAACCTGTTGGCAATGATGACCATAACATAAATATATTCAAAGAAGCCCGCCTCTGTAGATTTCCACACCGCTGGAATAGAAATATCAGTTACATAGAGTTTTGTTTCCTCTGGTGTTTCTGAGTTTTCGTTTAACTCCACTGAAAAGTCAGATGAAGATTTTGATTGAGCATTGCGATACTTACTATCTACAAAAATAGTTTTATATGTTTATCTATTACTCATGACTCATGATTGGATCTATTATTAGAAATGTTTTTTATCAAACATTAATATAAAAATAAATGATTGGAGTTGTAGCAGGAGTTGGAAGAATAGCAATGACTAATGCATTGAGACAGGTGGGAAGGCAGTTTGGGAGAGAGGCTCTTCAGAGAATTATGGGAAGTGAAGCAATAGAACATGTATTAACAAGAGAAGAGATGAGATTATTCGCAAAAAGAATAGGTAGAGTAGCATTTGATGAATTAATGCGTCAAGGAAGAGAAGAGTTGATGAACGACACGGACAAGAAACAAAGATACTTAGATGAGAAGATGAACAACTTTGCAAGAAATCTTAATGAGCAATTCAGACAAAATACAACACTGTATAAAGAAGAAAGGAACATAGCCAACACAAAAGCAACAGAAGACAGACACGGATTGACAAATGCATACAGAAGCCCATCGGGATTATATAAGACAGGCAAGACACGTTATTTATATATCAGGAACGGGTGGAAAAGATGGAAGTATAAACAGAGACATTTTAGATTATTTATTAAGGTTACCTACCAGAAATGCACACAACACCGAAAATATAAAGATGTGATTAATGAACTCAAAAAATCACCAGAAATAACACGTTTGGTATCACATGTTCCTCAGATAATATATAATCCACCAATTTATATTTGTATATACCCATTTGTACCCCAACCAAATAAAAAATGAGATAAAATGAGATAAAATGAACAAAATGATTTAAAAAATGCGTTTTAATGGGATAATATGCTTAAATATGTGAAAAAGTGTTTTTAAATGCATTTTTAAGTTATTTTGAGTTTATTTATGCGCATGGGGGTTCACAAAGTCTTCTGATCTAAACACAGCTGATCTAGGGTACTTATTTATTTTGGTGAATTATTCATTTTATTCATCCATGTCTGGGTAAGGAACCAATCAACCTGCAAAACCAAAGTTTACCCACCGATCGACTGCATGCGACCAGCGCCTCGCAGCACCTCTTGATCTTCGCCTGTGAAAAAGATGAAGTCGCACACTGAAACAGCAACCAATACAGCATCCTTTCAACCAACCTGAAGAGTAGTGCCCTTCTTACTCAAATAAACCAACAAATAAAACTGAATAACGCTGAATAACACTTATTCATCTTATTACTCATTCTTTCTATCCGTATCTATCTCTCTCTATGTATATGTCATTTATCATTTGATGCTACTTTCTGCAAAGCTTCTCATGCCACTGATCCAGCCAGCGCCAAGCTGCTCCAAGCTCTTTCGCAGAGAGCTGGGACAGGTGCACAGTCCCCTCACCATGCCTCAGTAATGTGGTTGGCCAACAAACCATCCCCTGGTAGTTTCAGTCATGGGGGGCTTGCCACATGAAGGTCAAACCATGAGATGATGATACGATGTATATAATCATCCAGATGTTGGACTGTATCTAAATAAATAAATAAATATATATATATATATACTGATCATGAATGAACTACACTAATGACTACAATGATGATATATATATATATATGGATAAAATGATATATATATATATATATGTGTGTGTGCATGTAAACACTGACTATCAATGTCCATCTTCTGCTAGTGACTGCAATATGTTCTCTTGTTCCGTCAGCCCAACCCTGCAAGGGAGCCCATGGATTCCCAGCCCATCTTTGGACAGCTTCTTCGCGATGTCTTTCTGTGCCACAGGATTGGAGCGCCACTAAAGTCTGAAATATTGAAACCTCAAGGGGCCAACTAAAACCAGAGCATACTACAAATCAAAGTTTTGTTGTACCACCAATCATACCAATTCAACTGGTTGGTGGTTTCAACTTTGCTGAAAAAGATGTAGGATCATCATTGCAAATGCGACCGAAAGTGTTAGGAGTAGGAGTGTTCCAAAATATTCCAAAATCGGAGGCCCACAATCCATCAAATTGATCAAAATATGCCAGGTCAGAAATGGTTCAAGTCGATGATGTAACATTATAATCCCACTCTACCACCATTTTGGGTGGTAATCCCCACTTTTGTTGGTTGAACTGTATTAAATCCCGCTTTCATGCAGTTTTTGTAGGTTAAATTGCAAATTTTCATAGGTAAATATCATTAAGTTCACATTCTTGTTGGTATTTCATACCTGTCGTTGCCACTGCTGTCATCGCCCCCAGCCTGGTCTGCAAACACCGGAGTGACCAGGGTTGGCACTCCAGCACTCAATGAAGCCTCGAATCTGTCCACAATCTGTCCACAAGTTGGTACGTTTTCAAGTGAAGAATCTCAACTACCCTTTCGGGACATGCCCAAAAGGTCAGGCGCCAACGTCAACATCCTAAATTAACAAACCATCGGCTCAGAAATGGATCTAAAGAGTTGCAAGGATAAGAGGGAAAGTCCCAGAAAGCCAATGGGCCCGTGGCTGAGGAATAAGGGGATGATGCAATGGCATCCCATCACTATGTTGAAGGGTTGGATTCCATGTGCTGGCTCAACTGATCGAAAGCGTCTCAAGATGTCCCAAGTCATGTGGAAGTGATAGGCTCACCGAGTGCAAAATCCAAGACAACATGGCTGGCAATGCCTGCGCCGTGCCGATGCCACCATGATGCACACAGCCTAAAATTGGCGTGAAGGGTCGGGGCAAAACTGCCTTCCCTCTGAGAAATTTGGGGTGGGCCTTTGGGCTGGGTGGGATCTGATGCAGAAATCCAGCCAAGAGTGACACAGTAGGTACAACCCACACCTAGGGATCCTGGGGGCACATACCACTGACATTGGGTCCTTGATGGTGCTTGTTTTCAAGGAACTGACATGTCCCGGAAAGGGTCAGAATTTCTGGCTGCCCACAGCATGCCTCGGGAAGCGCCGGGCACCCGTACAAGCACATTGTGGGAAGAGCCACTCATGCGGAGCGGACTGGCCAGGTCATGGCGTGGATTTTTGAGCCTACGGGTTGAAAACCGAACCAGCGTTTTGCATGTTTCTATGTCTTTCATGGGGTTAACGGGGTGGGGTGGGTAATAACGTTCATTTGCACTGCCTGACATACATGATGCTACGCTGCTGTACGTCTTTTTGCACTTCCTTACATGCATGATGCTACGCTGCTGTACGTCTTCTTGCGTGTCCTCACATACATGATGCTACGCTGCTGTACGTCGTCTTGCACTTCCTCACATATATGATGCTACGCTAGTGTACGTCGTCTTGCACTTCCTCACATACATGATGCAACGCTACTGTATGTCGTCTTGCACTTCCTCACATATAATATGATGCTACGTTAGTCTACGTTAGTCTTGCTCAATGGCAAGATTTGGATGCATGTTCGCGCTTGGCAGTGGAGATGGGAAAACAGTTCCCACAAAAACCTCTCCAAGCCCACTGCAGAAATTGTGAAGAACACTTAGCGCAGAAAAAAAGAGAGTGCCGCTGAGTTTTTTTTACATATCCAGTGAAAAGTACGCGCGTACTTTTTAAGGAAATTGAACTTTGAGAGAGATGCAAAACCACTGTGATTTGTGGTATGAAATCAATGACGAACACTGCAAACGTTGAAAACGCGGGTTCGATAAACAACCCGCCGGGATGTTTGACCAAGGCTGTGAGACGGTCCCCAGTGCCCAGCCTTGAGGAAGAGGACGTTGTTTCTGCTGTATTCCTTGCCAGGAGTGTGTCCAAAAAAGCGGGAATAGGGGGATCCGGGGGATACCCTTGGATCCATCAGCAAATTTATGTTTCCATGTTTCTTGGCGATGGGGCAGGGGAAGGTAGGGGTATTTTACTTATTATACAATAGCCAATGGCAATCATGATTCCATTGGTTACTACTTGAGTCATCCCCTCGCTTTCAGTAGATAAACCCGGGCGACCAGCCCGAGCAGTTGCTAAGGAGGGAGCCTTCAGATCCTCAGCATCGTCACCACCCAGCGACCTCAGAAGCTGATGATGCCCACTGATCACTGTCATCTCTTGATTATTGCACGACATGTTATCACTGTTTGCTGTTTTGATGTATTTCTTATCACCACCACCACCATCATCATCCTCACCACTTATTTATGTTGCTACCATTCTCCTTGATGACATGATGATATGTGATGACCATTGAATTGATCCATCTTCGGCAACTTCCAGAGGTGCTGACTCTTCAGACAGCTCGGCCCAACCTCCAACGATGATACCGCGCTTACCAGCCTCCATGGAGGCCAGTGGGGGCCAGGAGCCAGTTCCATCATCTGCCAAGCACTACCTTTGGCTTTTCTTTACATTTTTTTTGGCATGCAAAGGTTCAGATAGGGTGCAGCCTTTGAACACATACCCTCCACATGACTCACATGTCCTTCTATGTCCACGCTCTGAGACTTAAACATCATCAGCTGAAATGGTGGAACACAATGGCTGACCCCGACCCCCCAAAAACTGGGCCTCTTTCAAGGATCCCACGGCCAAGCGTGCCATATGCTCCTGCAAAAGGGGCAAAACAGGTGGATATCAGAATATCAGGTGATTGCCATTGGCTTATTTCGAAATTCGCTCCCATGCCCATGATCAATCATGATCAGGGGTTGGAGTCTCGTGAAAGCTGCTGGGCTTGTGTCATTCCTTTTCTGCACCCTCCAGCTTGCGCTCCAACATGCTCCAACCGTCAATCAGCCCAAAGGTTCCGAATCACGTGATGCAACGCCATTCAACGGCAGAACCTATCATCTCAGAACTTACGCGTGGTGACATGTCCCATTCAAACACCACCTATTCCATTAAGGGACCACTACAAATAACCATCTTAGGGTTATGTGTATATACCTATCCATCCATTTATCTATCTATCTACCTAATTATCTTTCTATCTATCTATCTAATCTAATCTAATCTAATCAAATCAAATCAAATCAATCAATCTATCTACCTATCTAACATCCCTGTTATATGGGAAATGCTGATGCATTTTCCAAGCCCTGTTGCAAGCTTTGAGCGGCCGTTTGTGTCTTTTCGGCAGCGGTGTCAAAGCTCTGAAGCATCTTTCCTGAGTTGCTGGCCGACCAGTGCTATTCCTACTGGATAGTGCATCGCCGAAAACTGCTGCTGGGTTTACATGGTTTGGAGTAACACCCAAAAATAGAAAATGCCATCATTCTAGTTGGGTTGTACTTTTCCTTGAAATGGTGTTGTAAATCAAACATGTGATACTGATGAGCCCACCAACGGCTGGTCTTGTCCAAGGTTAGACATGCTTCTACGTGCTGAGATCATGCAATTTTGGAGGTTGATCAATTTCACCATACCCAGCTGAGAACTTAATTAGCCGTCCCAGACTAAACTAGACATGACTGGATCCCTCGTACATGATTCACATTCAACATGCCCGGTGCGGGAAATCGACCAAGTGACCTCCTCGTTAATATGCACTTTGTTCCTGAGCCATGAGCCGCGTCGCTTGGATTTCGTGCTGTTTGCACGAAATCCGCTTTGCATTTGCATCTTACTTGAAACTTCGTGTCCTGTGAGCTTCTCAAGAGTTTCAAAATCATTCCAGTGGAAAAAAACATGGACCAACTGACCAACTGGACTGGAGTCACCATTGTGCTGTCCGTTCCCTGCCTGACCCTTTCTTGCCCTCCTCATAGCCGAATTCGCAGTCAGCAATCCTGGATCATTGGCGGGTCACTGTCCTGGAATGTTTAACATAAGAAGCTTCGGGAAGACTATTCAGGAGGCCTGGGGATCCCAACAGTAAACGGCGGCAAATATAGCTATATATAACTATATATGTATATATATATAACTTAACTCTATATAATTCTATCTTTCTATATATATATATTTATTTATATCTATGTATGTGCATATGTGTGCGTATAGTCGCATGTATTAATATCTGTGTGTATACAGGAGTATTTTGAGACACAGTTAAGCCTCAACCAGTTCACCACGAAAATAGGCCCAGGTTGAACCTAGCCAAACATTCCAGTGCTGGTTGCCAATCGGCATCAGCTTGCTAAGAGATGCTAAGAGAGCAAACTAAATGACGGCCAATGATCAGTGTCAAACCTGGAGGGCCAAAACAATTCCGACACAACCTGACCAACGTCCATGGGAGTCCGGGGGCTCTCCTGAACAAGAACTCCGATGTATCAAAGCCCTTAACTTTCAGCGCCTGGAGAGATTGGGCTGGAGGATGCTGGAGGGATTGTATGGCTACAATCCACCCAATTCAGGAACATACCTTAAGTTTTTTGTCCAACACGCCTAGTCTTACTTCCCATTATTCTTGATGAATAATGATAATTTTTAATTAAAGTCAAGGCTCGTCTCGATGCCATTTCGGCCCGCCCACTGTTACCATCTATGGAGCTTGGTCTTTGACGGTTGCTAGAGCAGGAAAATATCTTATCATCTCATGGCTCATGGCCAGTTTTTGTGTGCCAAAGTCCCCTTGCTAGTTATATAATTGTACTCAATACTTATCCCCATGTTTGTCAGACAGATTTTTCCCCCACATTGACGTGTGGGGTTTTTGTTTTTAGTTCTGTATCCGCTCCTCGTCCTCCTCGTCCTCCTCCTTCCCGTCCTCCCTCCTCAACACTCACTCACTCACTCACTCACTCACACTCACTCTCACTCACTCACTCACTCACTCACACACACACACACTCACACTCACTCACTCACTCACTCACAAACTCACTCACACTCACTCACTCACTCACTCACACTCACACACTCACACTCACTCACTCACACACTCACACTCACACTCACTCACTCACTCTCACTCACTCACACTCACTCACTCTCACTCACTCACACTCACTCACTCACACAATCACTCACTCACTCTCACTCACTCACTCTCACTCACTCGCTCGCTCGCTCACTCGCTCACTTACTCACTCTCACTCACTCACTCACTCACTCACTCACTCACTTGGGCTCCGCTGCTTTTGCGTGGCAGGCGTGGGACAATGTGCACTGCCAAGGGGTCGGATGTACGCCCTGGCGTCCCTCGGGCTCCGCCTCTTTTGCGTGGCAGGCGTGGGACAATGTGCACTGCCAAAGGGGTCGGATGTACGCCCTGGCGTCCCTCGGGCTCCGCGTCTTTTGCGTGGCAGGCGTGGGACAATGTGCGCTGCCAAGGGGTCGGATGTACGCCCTGGCGTCCCTCGGGCTCCGCCTCTTTTGCGTGGCAGGCGTGGGACAATGTGCACTGCCAAGGGGTCGGATGTACGCCCTGGCGTCCCTCGGGCTCCGCGTCTTTTGCGTGGCAGGCGTGGGACAATGTGCACTGCCAAGGGGTCGGATGTACGCCCTGGCGCCCTCCGGCGTACCTCGTCTCCTTGGGTCTCCGCCTCTTTTGCGTGGCAGGCGTGGGACAATGTGCACTGCCAAGGGGTCGGATGTACGCCCTGGCGTCCCTCGGGCTCCGCCTCTTTTGCGTGGCAGGCGTGGGACAATGTGCACTGCCAAGGGGTCGGATGTACGCCCTGGCGTCCCTCGGGCTCCGCCTCTTTTGCGTGGCAGGCGTGGGACAATGTGCACTGCCAAGGGGTCGGATGTACGCCCTGGCGTCCCTCGGGCTCCGCCTCTTTTGCGTGGCAGGCGTGGACAATGTGCACTGCCAAGGGGTCGGATGTACGCCCTGGCGTCCCTTGGGCTCCGCCTCTTTTGCGTGGCAGGCGTGGGACAATGTGCACTGCCAAGGGGTCGGATGTACGCCCTGGCGTCCCTTGGGGCTCCGCCTCTTTTGCGTGGCAGGCGTGGGACAATGTGCACTGCCAAGGGGTCGGATGTACGCCCTGGCGTCCCCTCCGCCCTGGCGCCTCCCTCGGGCTCCGCCTCTTTTGCGTGGCAGGCGTGGGACAATGTGCATTGCTGGTGGCTTTTGTGTGGCAGGTGTGGCACGCACTCACATCACTCACTCAATCACTCACTCATTCACTCACTCACTCACTCACTCACTGACACATTCACACACACACTCACTCACTCACTCACTCACTCACTCACTCACCCACTCACCCACTCACCCACTCACCCACTCACCCACTCACCCACTCACCCACTCACCCACTCACCTTCACTCACCCACCTCACTCACACCATCACTCACTCACTCACTCACTCACTCACTCACTCACTCACTCACCCACGCACCCACCCACCCACTCACTCACTCACTCACTCACTTACTCATTCACTCACCTGTGCATGCGCATACACACACACATACACAAAAACTCACCCACCATCACCCCTCCATCACTCTTATACTTCCTCTTCCCTTCTTGCTTTTCTATGCTCAGTCTAAGTCTAGAGAAGTTGGTAACATGTGGGGTTATCCGGTCCTATAATTAATTTAATTAAGTAATTAATGGATTTCTATGTTGCCAAGCCCGTGTTTGGCTTAAGACTGGTGGGGGGGGGTCCGGAGGGGGAAACGGAGGGGGGGGGGTGGTGCACGGCAAGGTGCTAAAATTTCAAAAATAGGTGCTCAAATTTAAGGAAATAGGTGTTTTTTTGAAGAAACCGGGTCGGGATCCAGTCGGGACCCAGTCGGGACCCAGTCGGGACCCAATCGGGCACCAATTTTTGCATTTTTGGGCACCGCTTTTGGCCAGTCGGGATCCAGTCGGGATCCAGTCGGGCACCAATTTTCGAATTTTTGGCACCACGTTTGGACCTGTCGGGAAGCAGCCAAAATCACCCAAAAACATGCAAAAACACTGCAAAAATGCTATTTTTTATTTGGCTGCTTCCCGACATTGGTGCCCGACTGGATCCCGACTGGCCAAAAGCGGTGCCCAAAAATGCAAAAATTGGTGCCCGACTGGGTCCCGACGGGATCCTGACTGGATCCATAGATCGGCAAGAACCCACTCCCGCACCTATTTTTCCCTTCCCAGACCCACCCTTGCCCCTATTTTCCTTTTCCGCGCACCAGCCGTGCACCAATACCCCCCCCCTCCTGCACCAAAACGGCAAAAGCAGTCTTAAGCCAAACGGGGGTTCTACAATTTCTATGGATTTCTTCATGGCTATCTTTCTTTATTTTGAACTAGATACCTGTCCCCATTAAATCGGTCAGAAATTTGAAATCCTACTTTATCGGGGAAACTACTAATCTTCACCACTGAAATTGAACCGGCCTGGCAGCCGCGGGGGTCAAACTTTTCGCCGTGGAACCAAACGTGGATGCCTAGGGGCACGCCTGGGGTTGTCCTCTGGTGATATGCCCAGTACATGAATTTCAGAGTAACTCACAAACGGGACATTAAGCAACGTTTGGGCTTTTGGGAAGATTCCTATGGATTCCCATGGATTCCCCTTACCCAACATCATACTTACGGTATCTTACCGTAGTGAAGGTTAAATGGGCTGCCCAAATAGGCCCCAACATGTTGCTGATCCTAGAGGTGACTGCATGGCTTTGCTGGTCAGAACTGTGTTTTCCAAACGAAGACTCGAAGAACCAGGGGCTACGATGACTTTCAACTTGATAGTTGGAGGATCATTTCAGCTCGTCACGGATTAGTACATGGATGTAAATGGAGTTGTAATCCACTTACAGTATATATAGCCCCAGTTAGGGGACTTACTAGCCAGGGCTTTTAACCATTTGCTAAGTCGATCCTCGAAGTAGGATCTTCCCGCAGAGCTTCAATCCTTGGCAAATAAGGCTGCGGCTGATGCTCCGCACTGGAGGGGACTGGACAAAGTGAAACCTGAGCGCAACGACAAGCACTACGGCTACATCATGAATATATATAAATACCCTCTGGGAATCAACTGTGGCAATGGAACATCCGGTGAAAATCCTCTATAAATGAAGGTTTACAGTAAGTTTAAATGAGAAAATCACCCATCAAATTTGGAATCACACTTGGAATTGCTGGTCACTGAGCACGACCGTCAGAATGTCTTCTGATTTGCGCCTGAAGTTCTTCTTAAAAGATCTTAAAAGCCCTTTGGGCAACCAATGGCAACCAATACTCTTGTCACAACGGGCATTGCTCATGCAGACCATGGATCACATGGGTCACTATTCGGAGCTGCAAAACATCCCCAGTGCTTGGAAGCTGGCCATTGCCTGGGAATGAAAGCGCAGTCCCCAGCCCTCATGGTCATGTTCCACCACCTGGCCATCGCCACGGCACCCATGACTTGACTGTCTGAGGATCACAGCAAGTATACTACTCCTTGGGTTGGGGATGGTTGGGGCTTTTTGTTGGTGGTGTAAACATGTGTAAACCGCCTTGAAAGCCTTCAAATCTATCAATTCTCAAATATAATCAAATATGGCGTCGCAATGCATCGAACCGTCGAACATCAAACGGACTCTGAAGTTGTCAAATGCCAGAGGCCAGGCAAGCGGCATCCATAATTATCGCACATTATCGCTCAATTCTAACTCTCCGACCTTGGGGTGGTTCATCTTCGACACATGTTTAGATATGTTTAGATGAGGTTTATCAATTGGCAAAATTATTTGAGAAACGCATCTCAAAAAGGCCGTTTCTTGTGAATCCTGACGCACTAAAATCCAGAACTCGCTGCAAGGATCTTTAATCTATGACTGCTGAATGTCACGACCCAGCGCTGTTGGCAGTGTCGATCCCACCCCGTCAGGAAATGCAGCAGATCACAATGCTACCGCTATCTGACAAAACCCGTAATCCAAAAGAACCCCCCCCACAAAAAAAGTACCAATCTTATGGAAACATTATCAGCACCAATCATTATGCATAGTAACGTCTTGGAATCGAAAACAGCTGGATGCAGGGATGATCCATACATATCCCCTTGTAACAAAAAGAAAAGACCCAACCAAAACAAAACCATACAAAAAAGCATCATCAAAAACGCAAAGGCACAGCATCGAGCGGCAGGTTGAAAAAACCTAGCCTGGCAAGGAACCAAAAGGGCCCCTGAAGTCTACGATGCCCGAGAGCAACCTCAAACAGGGTTGACGTCACAACCAGAAGAAAAACATTTCTGAAACTGAAACTAACTTTAAAGCTGTGTCCTGTAAACAACAACTTTAAAAAAAAAGACTTCTCGACCCCTTTAAAGTTCAGCCTGGCCTGCAGCATCCAGAGTGCCCTCGGCTCCAGCATTTGCAGCAATGAAATGCTGCTGGACACGACAAGGGCAAAGGTGTTCAGACTGAGAACAACGAGAAAAAAAACGGCGCGAGGGCGAGAACAAACGAATTAGCCAAGAGCTGCGAGTGCTTCATGTGGTGAACTTCGCCCACCGCTTTGAACGTCCAGGAAGTGCCAGAAGTTCACACCAGCCTTTTCGGCATTTGCAAAGCTCACACCCTCCAAAGACAATGATCTCATATGATCTCAAGCACGTTGGCAAATCGAGGCCGGTCCAGTGAACTCCAGGTCAGTGACCAACTTTCTCCTTGAGCCTCCTGAATTCACCACGGACCTTGGCCAGGACGTGTTGGAACACGACCTACTCACTACATATCACTACATATATAAAAGGATCCAAAAGGATCCACAAGGAAGAAGCATAAACAGTACACACATATACACACATGAACGGTACTAAACGGTTGCGGTCCTTCCATATTCCTACAACTTTGATAATACACTGAGCCAATCCAAGTGACAAAGCTGATTTTCTCCAGGGGATGAGCTGCGACCGTCGCAAGGTTTGCACCTCCACGTCACGTGAATTATCTGCCGACATTGGCGTTTGCCCAAGTACCCCCAACGTGGATGCATCCAGTCCAGGAAGCTTACAAATGTCACAGGAAAGCAAGACAGGTCACTGGAAGAAAAGAAAGCACCCCCAAGTAGCCTTCAAAAGGAAGTAAACGAAAGAAATCTCCAGCGGAATTTGCAGGATACTCTGACATCTTGCAACGCCTCTTGCAACCCCTGCAAGGTGCCATGGCGCTTCAAGTTTCCTGCCGGAATCGGCGAAGAAAGCCCTGTGCGGTATATTCTCTGAAATGGCAGTCAATAATCTTCATGAGCCATCAGTTTTTCTTTTTTTTGGATTGTACCGGACCTACAATAGAAGCGCTCAATCTCTGCGCACTTCCTTACTGCATCTTGCTTTGTCAAGTCCAAATTGGCTCGCGTTCTAAAACCAGTTTGTACGTGACATCTTGGACGATATTCAAATGTCAACCATTGTCAAGCTACCAGAAGTGCTCATCACTGATCACTTACTTGTGTCATGGAACAATATCAAACAAGTGTTTGAGCCCAAGTCCATCCGAGCAAATGTCAAAATCAGGTTCAGTAGACTTTCAACAAATCAGCAACATTCTTTGTTGGAGCATGATGGAGCTTCATCTAATGCTGCTTCTTGTCACGTATTGATACTGAATTGGTCGTTGTTCCATGGATCAGTCATCCAGTCGGCCACTGGTTTTGGTCATTGTTTGAGTTTCTACCATTCATTTTCAGGGCAGCGGATTTCTGACACATATCACTGTTTCTGCAAGATAGATACCGATATGTCGTAGATTATTGTAACTGTATATTGACTATGGTCACCCGAAGTAGATAGAATATGCAAGCTGCGAAAAAAAACCAAGAACATGGGACTTGTTTCAGGATAATCATCTTGGCACCTTAAAGAGTCCCATCCAGGAAAGGAATCCAGATCCACCTGCCAGACTGGAAATTGAGGTCCCTGAGGTGGAAATTAATGAGACTGGATATGTATATATATATATGTGGAAAATATGGAAATATGAGATATGATTGGGCAGTTTGGAAATGTATGAAAATGACAACTTGCCACTTTTCTCGAAGATTGGCGAATCATTCAAGCTGTAACCCCTTGTTCATGTCTGTTTTGGAATGGTTTGCCTAATGATCTATGCCTTTTGGATGTGAGTTTTAGTTGGAAATGGGTGTCATGCGCAAATACAACTCACAACGCGTTCTTGAATTCAAAACTTTTCATACGCTGAAGCTCACATGTCACAAAATGTCACAACAAAATTGCCAATCTCCAAGAATCAAACCCCAACGGTGCCCACTGAACTATATCTACTGTAATGCCCGCATTCCTCCACAAACCAACCCCCAGGCGTCCAAGAGGCGTTGTCCACATCAACCTTGCCGGCGTATTGTCCATACCTTGGTCAGAAATTACTTGGGCTTTAACCTCTGAGCTGTTTCATGTTTCTTGGATAAGCCTTGGATGCAGTCTATTGGGTATGTACCCCTACTTGGGATCATTTATCGTAGTCTCTTTCTATGGTCGGCGATTTATTGTGGATCCCATATCGCTGAATACCCGCCAGGATTTTTCAGGCCGCCCCCTGTGTCATGGTTCAGACAAGATTCGCATCCTGAAAGGCTGGATCCTGCAGGGCATTTTTAGGTGTGAACGTGCAGGCCGTTGTCTGATGATGTCCCATGCACAATTTGAGATAGCATATGATGTATGACAGCATGATATAGTATGACAAACGTGAGAAGGGGGGATGATAAGTAGGTTTGGGAGTGTAGCCTGTGCATCTGTCCATCTGCATCCCAGATTGGGCATGCAAAATCTGAAAAATGGGGTACAAGAACTCAATCAAACAACCACAAAAAACATGCAGGCAAACGTGCAAGATTGCCTGGCTACACACAACACAGGCAAGAAAACCAAACCCAAACTCACGTGGCCAATCCTTACCCCCGACACATTCCTTCTTACAGGGGAAGGCGAAAGGCACGCCTAGTGAGGTAAAACCTTGTTTTCCGCATGTAACTCCGTAGGCACACCTCAGGTGCGCCTGGGCGCGCCTACACATGCACTTCCGCATGGAACCCCTGGTTTCAAGACAACTTTTCCAAGATTCTATATAATGTGCACGTTTTTTGTTAGTTTACAGTGGAACTCCGGCTCCAAAACTCATGTTTAGGCACAAGGATTGCATATCAAATTAACAATTCTGCTTGTGCAAATCACCATGGAACTGGCAGGTGGGGAAAAGATACCCTCACCTGGCAGGTAAAGAAAAGCCATCTGAACATAACAAAGCCACATCGCTGCAAAATCACCTTGCCCGCAATGAAACTCCGCATAAACATGTTTCCTAAAATATACTTTTTCCAACAAAAAAGCCGTGAAACCTAAAACACAATGGATTTGCCAGCAAAAGTGACCAATAGTTCGCTAAACATGAGGATATCTCGACTACAGATTCTTTCTCCCCAAGTAACTCCGGCTAGGCACGCCTTTTCGGACATCGTCCCCGCAGCTTAATAAAGGATTTTTATGCAACAGGCACGCCAATCATACCGCGTACTGTAGACAAGTAAAATGAACAACAATGCACGTGCAAGAGCTTAACTGGCCAGAAAACCACCCACAATTTGTAATTACACGACGCACTCATGCCCCGAGACGGCATGCCATGACCGCAGCATGAACACACAGTTCAAACATACACAAAACAAACACCGCTCACGTATAGGAAGTTCAATAATCTGAAATTGACTTGAACCAAACTCCAGAGACTCCAAAATGCATTCGTCGATCTGTCCCTCTGATTTGACACGCAAAATGCAAAACCATGCCGCACAACAGCTGAACCAGCCAAGAAACAAGAGCAAACACAGCCATCCCGGCAACCTTGCAAATTTGCCTGGATCGCTATTGATCGCTGACAAACCGCAAGGACTACAACGCACAAACGGTGCGAACAGACTCTTTGCCGCCCGTCATAAACCAAAGATGCCCAGCTTCCGCCATTCATCTGCCATTGTGGCCCCTCATACATCGATTGTGATGCATTATTCCATGCATTGGCAAAAAATCCAAAACAAACAGGTTTCATATGGATACTGATTGTATCTGTTTGTCACCAACTGGCCGATTCCATCAGAGATCAGTGCCAGCAACGATTCCCCATAAACCGATGAACAATGAAGGTTGATAAAACTTGTACAGATATGTATAATTATGTAAATATACTGTATATATATATACACATATCCCCACCATTGTTGTTTGCACCTCCCACAGCCTCTTTTTCCGGTTGGTGACATCTCTCATCCACAATCAACCACATTGAGACCAAGTTCCAACTTTAAATGGTTGTACTGTTTTACAGTCAAGCCATATTGTACAACCATTTCGAATTGTTCCGTTTTGATGTTACTTACCATATATGTAGCCGGCTATTTTGTACCAACAACTCCTCATTTTTGCAGTGGCCTCACCCAAAAACTGAGATTTCGCTCCTTCTTCGCTTCCTCTTCTGCCAAGACCCAACCCATACTCCTGGCACTGAACACATGGGGCTGGGTTGACCTGAAGAACAAAAAATCACAAGAGGGTTCAAAAAATACACTCATCAAAAAACACTGAAAATCTCTGTCTGTGTGTGAGCTTTCGGCCAAATATGTTGTGGCGGAATCTAGCCAACCAAACATGGGACGAACCTGTTGGTGGCAAGCTGAAATGGGCGCCAGAGCAAAGACACATTTTCGTCGTTTAAAAAGTCGATCATATGGTTGGCAGCCCGTCCCTCGCTATGAATCGTGTTTGACATGGTGAGCTGAATGTGCCATCTTCAAACCACCTTGTGTAGAGGTCATGGACAAACAAGATGCATACCACTAGAATAGCCAGCAAAACATCCAATCAGTCGTGATATTTTGATACATTTTGGGTATATTTAAAACATGTCTGAAAGGAGCTTACAATTCTCTCTTCACCATTGCCACTAAGTCTTGGAGAAACGCAATCACCTGCACACATCGGCTGAACAAATCCTCTTCTTCAGGGGCGCAGAGGACTCCCAGAGAATCCAATCCTGTGGAGCAATTGGCAGAGTTCGACCAACCCCGCCTGCGGTTCGGGCACCTGTGCCAAATTCAAGTTGATGGTGTTCATTCTATGAGAACCCGGTATGAGAGGAGGGCAAGATTTGTGGCTCATGAATGCTATAATCGAATAATTTGGTTGCTCCGCATGGATTTTGACGGTTTTCAAAATTAAGTCCAGTTCAACTTTGGCGGTATCTATATACGGTTGCCCTTATGGTATGGTGATGTATGTTGCAAGCCTAGTAGCTGGTAAGTGTAACACTTTGGTGTCCAGTTGTCCGTTTTCTCGGTTGGGGGGATCACGTAACGTCCCACATGTCACCAGAGACAGGGTTGTTGGTGTAGCCCCTGCTGTCTGATGGCCATTGGTCTATCCTAGCCCTATGAAACAGCGATCGATCAGTCATCAGCCCATCATCATTCCAAGAAGATCCAGGAGGGGACAGAACATTGAACAAGCCCAGTCTTGAAACCACCGAAATAATGGTTGGTTTTCACCTTGCAAATGGCCTCCACCTTTAACTGGCCGTACCACTGCAACCTCCAACAGGATTTGCTGATTCAGTCCTTCTGCCCAGCAAACTGGCAGTGGATGTTGTCCTGACGGGCCCTATCGAAGATTTCGTGCAGTCATTTGGACAGAAATCCACCTTGCAACAGTCAGCTTCTTCAAGAGACATGTCCTTTTGACTTAAACAGTTCTGCCTCACCTGCAGTGGTGCGCAAGGTCGCAAGGTAGATTTGTATGAACTTGAAGCGATTTGGGATGCTGAGGTGACAGGGTCCTGCCCATCTTGATGAATCACAGACTTGGTGCTGCCACTGCTCATCCACATCACTGTTGCAGCCTGCGAGTCCAAATCCGATGAACATTCTGCCCAGACGCCGGCTACAAGCACTTACATGCAAATCCTACAGCCATGTATAGATTACAGTAGATTATTTTCCCATTAAAGTCATTAAAACCTCCATTTATGGGATGGCCTAGCTTGGAAACAATTTTTATTTTTTTCTCATGATCATTGCAGCGGTGTCTTCATCCATCATAAGCCGTTGAGGACAAACCAGCCCCCCGAATTTCATCGGGATCGGTTGCGATTCAGCTGGGTGGTTGACCTTCTTGCAGGGGTCTCACCGCGGTGACCGAGCCCGGGACCAACTTCTTGGAATAGCCACCGCAGTTCATCACTGGGAGCAAGTACACCTCGCAGAGGCGTCGCGACTGCTGAGGTTGGCCTGGACCTTAAAAAGATTTAAAGCGGCTGAGACTTTGCCGGGATCATCCCACTTCTATAGGGATTAAACAAACGAAAAATGACAGATGTTGAAAGCCTCATGCAGTTGAAACACCATTTGGTAGGTGGATCTTGGTGTATGTTGGTGGATTCATCCCCATTTCGTCTCCCAAATCACCATCTTTATTGATGCTTGCGCGGGGATGTTCGGTTGTCGATACTTTGTTTGGGTGTTGGGTGGTGCGGGGTGGAGGTTGGGAGGGCGGGGAGGGTGGTATTGCATCATGTTATAATAACGTTCGGAAAAAGTTGCTTACATTGCTGATGATATGTTGTCTATGGTGTTCGTAGGTTCATGTTGTGGTGAATATAGGCTTGAAATTACGTGGAGAACATGTTTCTGAAGTCACGTTGTCCGTGGTCTTTCATGCGCTTCCAACACGTTTCATACATGTATTATTTCATTTTCTGAATTTTGAATATGCAAATTTAAAAACATATTATGAAATATTATAGTTTGCTTTGCATATTGTTTTTCACGTTGAACATTATATATATACTGTGGAAGTTCGCTTATGAATGGTCTTAGCTTTTGTTTTTTCACAAGAACATACCGTGGAAGCGCGGTGTTGAATGTTGTACCTCTTTGGAGCTGGCAAAAGACACCAAACGACTGTGAGCGCTTTCGTTTTAACAGTGCTGCAACAAGTGACACTTTTCAAAAAACAAGACGTAGATAGACATAGCAAAATTTAGCAAAACTGGAGAACACATGGAAAAAAAGGTTCTAAAATCCAGATCAAAAATCAATGGATCTATGAAGCCCCCAGCATCCAACGTCCGCCCTGTTTCGGTCCGCCTCATGGGCGAGAGTCTGCGGAGTGGTGGCAGTGGAGTAGAGCCTTGGCAGCTGAAGGATGGCCCAAATAACATATATATAAGTAAAATCGGTCACAACCAGTAATTATATTCGCGAAGTTGATGACCAATAGGGGGATGCCACAAACCAGTGATTAGCGAAGTTTAATGGCAATGTCGTTGTATATTCAAGATACCAATGCAATGCAAATGCAGCCCAGTGATTGCGAAGGCTAGCACACTTTTATGCGGGCATCTTGAGCCAAATATCGTTGGCCAAGTCTTGAGTTTTCATCCCGGATTTCAGGATAAAAGAACATGTTATCATTGACAGATAACCTATTGATTCGTCTATTCCGTGCTGACACCAACTGACATCTTGTACACTTTACAGTCATTGGATACAACATCATAGATACTCATGCAAAGGTGAGGAGTTGATCGAGTATTTTCATCTCCCCCCTCTCGGGAAACTACGAATTTCATCCACATCCATCTTCAGGTGCTCGTGCATATGGAAGGATACGCTGTGCTTTCTTCTTGCGTTTCTTCATAGTTGCCTTCGGCATTGACTTTGGTCCTGGTTGCACTTCACCATAGCTAGGTCCTAGCGCTTCATCCAGATTCTCAAAGTTCATTTTGAGCCCCGTCGATGAGGTATGCAGAATCTTGTAGTCCCCTAAAATGCTGAGAAGCTTCATGGCGTTTTCCCACAATGGACCAGCTACTGCTTTAGTGAACACATCAGCCTTTTGGAATAAAGTGTTAACCAGCATCAACTCAATATCGGGTTGATTCAGCTGCTCACTCAACGATGCCAAGTGGATTTTCTGTGTTCTCCGAAGATGCCTTAGTCTCTTGCTGTAACCTGCCAAAACAATCTTTGCCGTGGCCTCGTTGTCCTCGCGGACACGTAGTTTGACATCCCGTTGCAGAAGCTGTTTCCAGAGTTCTAACATAGAAAGCCCCTCTTCGTACAAGACGTACGAAAGTGCTACTGTTTCGGCCTCCGTTGTCGACCTTGCAACAGTGCTCTGCTTTTTAGACAACCATGCAAGTGGAAATTGCGTTGACGGTCCAGATAATTGTATCCAGCCGCCACTGGTTGAATAACAATCTTCATCGTCTCCGCAGAAATCTGCGTCAACGAACATCTCTACAAAGAGCTCTTCTGGTGGGTCATTGATCCATCCTGTAAGCATGTTCTCCTGACTATGATATAGATAGCACATTACTCTATGAAGATGAGCATCACATGAACGGCTCCACTTCTGCACCTTAGTAGCCAACCAAGTAGTTGCCCTGAGCACATCTGGTCGCGCAAGGCGCGAGATCCACATTAGCTTCATCAAGACTGAACTTGCGGAAGAAGCCAACTCACCAGTCGCTTCATCATCGTCAAGATGTTCGGCAACCTTAGCTAGGAAAGGTGTGTGTGCTTTCTTGAAAGTCTTGGTGTTGGTAATGTTGACATAGTCCTGGATGGTATCACGTGCATATGCTCTCATATCAAAGGCAAGTTGTTCATGTCCTGCATGAGATACAGTAGTGTGATGTCTTCCCAAGAATCTTCCCAAATCACCAATGTCTTCAATCATGATTCGCTTCGACAGCTCTGACCAGAAAGCATCATGAAAATCACTATCACCACTCAAAAGGAAATCATCTACATACACCACCAGTGCAAGATGACCATATGAGGGAAATGTGTATGTACTTGGATACTCTGGTACTCGAACTGCTCCCATGTCAAGGAGTTCCTGTTCTAGCTTTCGCTCCCAATGAGCTCCAGCCTCAGGATGGCCATACAGACTGCGAAGCAGCCTGATGACTGGACGTTTGTATAATGGCCGTCCCTGTCCATCAAACCATGATTCCGGCCAAACCTCACGTGGAAGTCGAACCCATGTCTCAGCCAATGATTTGAGTAGGCTTTGCAAGTATGCTTTCACTGCGTCGGCGGATGTGATTTTGTGCCCTTTCATCAGTCCATAGGAAATGATGGCATTGGCCGCCGTGATTGATGCTGGTGAAGCACTCATAGTCTGGTACAGTGCCAAATTACCCTTCTCTGTACGAGCTTGGTCTCCTCTGTAACAAACTCTACCCTTCAATGACCTGTATTGAGGTTCTAACTCCACATGCTTCTCTGAACAAATAGCCAAAAGATCAGCCAAATGAATCGTATGCCCACTTTCAACAGCTCTTCTTTTTACTGTCTCTTCTTCTTCAACCGTTTCCAAGTCCCAAGTTCCCATTGCACCTATCCCGTCAAATTCCTTCTTGATGGCAGCTATCGCATCTTCGCGCGACAAAACCTCAGAACGTGGAAGCTGTCGGGTGACAAGCGCTGGAAGGCGTTCGCCCTCGTCATCAGACCTTGGTGGACATTCAGGAACATCTTCTTCTGGAACTGGATCGGGAGCTATAGATGGCTCATATTCGGTCTCTTCCCCATCAGCAATTGGTTTCGGTGTCGGCCCAACAGCCTCACCACGAATCGAAAAGATAGCGTCAAACCAGGCTTTACACTCATCTGAATGTCTATTGTGACCCATTGCACACCCGGAACAACCTCTTGTGAAACCATGCTTCAACAATCTAGCCCATGTAATGTAGGCATGTCGTTGCGGTGGAGGCTTGCCTTCAATGGGAAATGCATCAATTCCAATATCATGTGGAAGAACGCCTTCCGTGAAAGACCTGTCATAGATCTCCTTGGCGATCTCTCGTTCTGGGTCTGACATGTTGAGAAGTGCTTGTTGTGCAGCCCTCGCCAGTGGAAATTCAATCCGATCTGTTGGAGGAAAATAAACTTCTTGTGCCTGAATCTGTTTAGGGACCCAATATAGATGTGATCTAGTTCGTAGGGCTTCATAGTCGAGGATAAGAAGGCTACCCTTGTAACGCAAACCTGGTGACACATGCCATCCTGCAAAAATGCCTGGTTTGGTGTTTGGTTCAGAGATGCCACCACCTTTCGACTTGTAAAATATCAATGCCCCCAAAGGATAACGTGGCCCAGTGAAAGCTTGCCCCGTTGCTATCTCAAATCTAGTCTTGCCCTGTTTCAGTTCAGCGGTTTCTGTGCCGCGCTCATGACGCAACACCGGACTGAGTCCGAAAAATGTCCTTGCTTTCGCTGTGAAGTCAACAGACAGTGGCCACAACTTCCTGTGAAACCCTGCAGCTACATGTGCTGGCCTAGCCAGTTCCTTGATAGCTCTGACCTCACGCTCACAGTTTGCATTGTGGTGCCAAAACCCCGGCACTGATGGATCTGGAATCCAACCAAGTCGCGAAGCAGCACCTGTGAGCTCCCTTGCATTATCTGAGACAAACAGCACACCCTTTTTGCCTGAAAGATACTTGCCAGCAAAATGACGGAGTGATTCATAGTTGGCCTGTTCATTACGTTCACTTTGAGGATAAACCAATACAGCACCTGAGAATCTATCTCTCACCACCAGAGCTGACTGTTCATCTGAAAGCCCCTTCGCCTCTTGTGATGGGAACATGTGGTCGGCCTCAATGATATCCCCAAAAGTAGTAGCCCTATGTATCAATCTATCATCATCCTCATCGTCAATCTGTCTTGCACGTTTGCAGTATCTCTTCAACATTCTACCACGTTGACAAAACTCACAAAATGGGTTCTTCCTGTCATGGAGTGTCAGGTGTTCTAAGGATGTTGCCTCTCGCCTCAGTCTGTCATCTCTGGTTTCATGGTCCTCAGCTTCATCATCCGCTGGCTCTTCGTCAGAACCTAGACGAGCCGCAGCAGCAAGAGGATCTACTGACTCAAAGATGAAACAATCATTTTCTGGCTTTTCTTTGGGTTCATGTTCTCGATGGACTTGTGGTGCATCTGAAATTGGGGAAACCGGCATGGCTGGAGCATGTTGTGCCATGATGTCTGGGTAGAGTGCGTTCATGACGTATTCACACATCAATCTTGGGTAAAAACCAGTGTATCGCGTCCTTGAACCTTCTATTGGCGCATGTTTGAACTCCTTTGGATGGTTGCACCTCAGCACATTGAAAATTCTGGCTGTACGATTGTCTGAAGTAACCAATCGCCACTTCTTCAAATGCAAACCTCCATTGGTATCTGTCAACCCCACTTGGCATCCATCAAAATCGACAACCATCATGTTCAAGTCTCGAATCAGATTCTGTAATTCCTGATCAGACCAACCCACGCAGTGTCGTGGCCATTCGAACGTAACACGTCCGCCATTTCGCGCAACAGCGCGGGCCAGCTTGCAAAAATTCTTGATAAGCAGCCTAGATTTCTGTCTTCTGGCTTCCAGCTCATCTGCAAAAGCTTGACCATATTGATGGATGTTAAGGGTTTGCCATTGAGACCAAGGATCACATGGTAAGGAGCCCCAAAGATCTACCCCAGGTTTCGTTTCCACAATGTTGAGCAAAACCTTCATTGTTCCCTTGTCTTCTACATTCAGATGACTCTCAGAACATCGAATCACATGAACTCCAGAATCCTTCCCGACTCTGCCCATCATAGAATCATCGGCCGTGCAGAACTCGATCAAAGTTCCATGCCCAGCTAGTCCTGGAAGATGAGGTTCAGGAATCGCCACTTCTGCAGCACTGTTGTGAAAGTCCTGTAACTCCTTGGCAATGCTGTGAGAAATGGTTTGATATAGTTTGGATGTTTGTTCATCATGTTGAGTGGCACGATCATGGTAAAAATCTCTGAGACCACTCATCATTGTTTCAACGGCAGTCGCCCCCCTATCAAACGCTTTCGACGTCATAGATGTTGGTTTCTCACTCTTCAATCTTTCCCATTTCCTACGTCTGTTGTCCTTTCGATGTTGCCTTCGACGCTGAACAGCATCATAGGCCAATGGATGAACTGCAATGTCACTCACATCAACTTCTGGTACTTGACACTCATCTGCAAGGTCGCGCACCGGTGCGAGTTGTGCACCAGCGTCATGAGCTTCATGTTCAGTGGTGTCAAAATTGTCCAAACACTCTACAGCAGTATCATGACATACGCAAGCAAACTGTTTTTCCAAGCATGACCCACAAAAAATGGCCTTGGAGTCCTCAGTGCTCAAATCGGCGCATGCAGCTGGCTGTTCAAGTGGAGTGCACTTTGGTTCACTCTGCTTCACCTTTCCAGGCTTCAATGGACTATCAATGGTAAAGATTGGAACGTTGTTTTGAACCCTGTTGGCGTACCATCTATTTTCAGAAGGGCACCATACGCGACATCGGCGATGATTGAGAGCAATATACGGCTTGTGGCCGTGCTGCCAAATGAAAGTGCGTCCACGGCTGACTTGTCGCCCTATCGATAAGGCCATGGGGCAGCTCTCAAGGAGGTGGATATGAAAATCACCCAACTCCTTGGTGTACACACGTAATGCCTCAGTGGAGAGTTGCGGCCCTCCCCCAGTTGCAAACCTCACGGGGCTCTGCAGTGCTTTCATCCATGGCTCAACCATGTCTCTGCTCACACCTTGGTCTTGCAATGCCCTCAGACTTCCAATGTCATGGGCAGCACCAGTGTCCCCTAAGAACTCCAAGGAATACTTCTTAAAGTTCTGAACTGCAGGATGAACCATTGAAGCCGCTGTTGTCTCCCCAATCTGATCATAGGAATTTGTAATTGATGAAATCAATGTGGCAAGAATAGGAACTGACAACTTCAAGAACATGTTCAAAGAAGGAAGGGCCTTGTCGCAGAACTGGCAAAATGACTGCCAAGCCTTCTGTACCTGCTTGCCCTCGACCTCAGTGATGGTCACAGTGGATGCCGCTGCAGCCACAGCTGCTGGGGCTGTCGCACCGCCCTTGTTGCTCTTGGTGTCTCCTTTCTTTCCCTTGCCATTGCTTTTGTTTTTCCCCTTACCGGGCTGTTTACCAGAGCCCTTTGAGGAATCACCCCCTTTTGGGTTGTCTTTCAAGAAATCTGAGTAGGCTTTTCTGGCAGTGTCTGATCCAGGATCACCTTGATGTTGGTTGCGGCATCGATCCCCAAAACGGCAAAATCCTGCCGTATGCAGTGCACATGGAAATTTCTTTGTATTTTGGGTTGTAACCGGACCAGGGGTAGCAGGTTGGGCAACAGCTGCTGTTTTCTTCGGCTTTGGAGTTCGTGTCGGCTTTTCTCCAGTTGCAGGCAAAGCTAGCTGATGTGGAGGTGTCCCCCGAAGACCTTTGACCACGTTCTCATAGTTCATATCATGGCGTCTTTCTCTGAGCTCTTCTGAAATTTGTGTCCAAATCCATTCAAATGATCTTTTCCTTGATCTCTGGCTAGACTCTCTGACCTTGTCAGTGACACGTCTCAGAATACCCAATCCCTTGATCTGATGCCATAACCATTCGAACATTGTTTTTGGAGATGGTCTGTCCGCATTCTTAAGGCCATGCAACACATAGTTCACCTTTTTGACAAACTCTTCCAGCTCTTTGATCCCCCTTCCCTCTAATTGGAGATTCAAAAGATGCATCTGTCCCAAAGCTACAGCCCTGTCCAAACCCGTTTCGTAATACGAAATAATGAGGTTCAGGAGCGGAGTGCCCTTAGGCCCTTCAGCTCTCGCTGCGCAGCGCTCCACCCAGCTGGTGATCTCGTGGGCGAGCTCCACATTGGTAGACAGCACCTCGGGTTTAATCAATTCCGCCGCAATATGTTTGTTCAGCATAATGAAGTCCTTTGATGTCTGCAACGAATTTCTAAATGCCTTTCCTCTACCTTCCATTGCAAATGTGACCCACTTGACAAGGACATCCGTCTGTGAAAGGTCAATTCTAGAAACCGATGCTAGGAATGCCGCACGCCATTCTCTGCATGAAGTTGCGTCATTGGGCAATCTTGTAATCACAATTGACTTCAAATGCTTCAATTTGTACACATCTTCTTCAGATTTCCCTTCTGGTAACCAACCATCTTTTGGAGGTTGAAAACTCTTATCACCAATCAGTCCCTGCGAAGTTGAAGAATCATTTGATGATGAACCACTTCTTGGTGTATGTATTGCAAATTCAGCAACGCCAGGATTTGAAGGTATATGTCCTCCAATGGTAGACCTTACTTCTTCTTGACCTGTGCCTTTAGCAGTCGGTACAATGTATCCACCTTGAATCCTTGGTCCTCCTTGCACAAAGTTGCAATAACCCTCAACAGGAATAACACTCGGAGCTCCACCACTACCAACTCCAGCTCCTCCCATAAGCCCCCCTGGCGCCAAGATCCCTGTTGGAGCAGCGATAGACGCGCTTCCAACGACGGGATATGCTTGAGCAACGCCAGCGGTCGCATGCGCGATAGACGCGCTCGCAACGCCAGCTCCTCGGAACCTGAAAGACTCGGATGGGGACAAACTTGGAGGCGGACATGAAGCAGCACCAATGCGATCTCCCTGCAAGAGGTTTTGGTCCGCGCCATTGTTGGCAACTACCGCACTGAACATTGTAGAACATCTCCAACATGATGGTCTTCCAACTACATTTTGTGAACCGCAACATGAGCAAAACATCACCTCTAAGGGATTGACGCTAGCAACACTGGCTCCAGGTCCAACTGTCATGATCTCGGTATGTTGTGCAGACTGTGTATGTGGAAGTGGATGATCAAAAGGGTTTGCAACACAAGGTGAACCACCAATTGAACCAGCCATGGAAGCCATCCTTTCAGAATCTTTCAACTTCTGATGTGCGGCTTCCAACTTCGCTCCAAGCATCTGAAGCTCCTTCACAGCCCGGTCCCGATCCAATTCAGGTTGTCGGGCAACATAAGCCACTTGGCCTTCTGCAGCCTTCTGGACCTCATGGATTTCTTGCCTTAATTGCCTGTTGCTTTCTGCCATCTGTGCAATGCGGGCATCCGCCTGCTGTTGAACCTGTTCACACCATTGTTTGGCCTGTTCAGTGTTTTGTTGTTCTCTCATCTCAACTGTTTGTTTTTCATGTTGTAGATGCTGCAATCTCTCTAACACATGATCTTGCAATGCCTTTTGGTCGTTTCCGGCTTGTTGTTTGATGTGCTCGATCTCTTGTCGTGCGGCCTCTCTCATCTGATGATAACTATTTTCCACTCTTGCCCTCACCAGTGAATCCAACAACTGCTCCAATTGTTCGGGGTCTACTTGATTGACCTGCTGCTGAAACAGATTTTGTTGAACATTCTGAGTATTGTACTGGTGTAAGTTTGGTGGAACCTGTTGACCCGTAGATGCACTCCCACCTTGCTGTGCTGCCCCACCTGCATTGGATGAGGATGACCTCTGCCCTTGCTTTGCCAGGGTAGTCATGGTAGCCATCTCCTGGGCGCCAGCTCGAGTCATGGTAGCTAATTGACCTACGGACCTACTGGGTTTTCAGGTGATTCAGATGATGAGGTCCAAGTTGAGTTCGGCCCATCAATCTTGAATGGAGTGGCAGGCACGTCGCGCTTCATGTTTTACACCACGAAAAACTTGTAGTGCAAGAGCCACAATGCTTCAAATGCAGGAACTCAGTGGCACGCGATACACGCGACAGTCCACCCAAGCCGCAATATGCGATCCAAAAGAACTGTGCTGGACGCGCTAAGCGCGAATTTCCAAGATCATGCAAAAATAATGGACGTCAAAGTCAGTGCAAGGCGCAAAATGCAACCAGTGAGCTCAATAGCAAAATGCCAGAAAAATATGTGAAAAACCTGTGGTAAAATGCCAATCCAGTGAAACTGCAGCAAAATGCCGATAGGACAGGTGAAATCTTTTTGACAAAATGTCAGACCTGTATAAAACGAACCTTGTGATGACTATTAGAACAATATCGATATGGCCCCCTTTGCAACACTATCGCAAACTCTTCAGTGTCGATGGAAGTGGAAAGCCTCCTACTTCACGGTCAGCCAAAAATCGAACTAGTGGATCCAATGACTGTTGGGCGCCAAACCGTGCCTTAATGCACTTAACACGGTTGCCACGGGCCCGACCAGATTGCAGGGACAGACACTCGTCTAATATCTCCTGCCGGTCGTCACAGAAAACGCAAGCTCCTGTCTTTTTCAAAACAATTGCTTTTGCTCCTGTGTCACCAGTTATTGATGGTCCTTGTTCCTGGTCTGACAATAACTTCGTCCGCGTGATGTGGATGCCGACAAACGGCCTGAGAAGTTTCTTTTCGACTTCACGGCAGGTCCTGAGGGTCTTCTCCTGGGTCGTGGTGTTTGAGGAGAAACTGCAAATAGTGAGATCGTATCCCCAACGCTGTATATCCTGCAAATGCCGCACAGTTACTTCACTCACCGTCTGGTTAAACTCGATGGTGTGGTGGTAGTCTAACGCCACAAGAGGGCGTTCCTGCTCCACAGGAGCAGAAGCCTTTGCTGTGCCCGACGCAAGGGCAACGCGAGCACGGCACTCAGCCAGCTTCTGCTCGTAGTACGGTCGATGCACGTCCCCGGGCTTTAAGAAGTAGAATCTGCTATGAGACTGTTCCCGCAAGATTCGATCTTCGTACCCTTCGCCACCTTTTGCAACCAGCAATAGCAATGCAGTCTTGTCGATAATTCCGCGATGGGCTTCTGAAGGCACAATCACACTCGGAGCTGACGATGAGGCAGCTGTAGCCTCTCCAGCCTCGGGCTCCTCCTCAGTTGTTGACGGTCTCTTTGATCTCTTTAAAGGTGGTCTCTTTGCTGCCGCCTTCTTTGCCGCTCCAGGTCTTTCAACTGGCGACCTACTACGAGTTCTTGGTGTCACCCTTGTTCCAGACGCACTCGGAGATACGGAAACAGCAGTCGATGTAACCCTTGGGTTCCTTGACACACTAGAAGATCTTGGCACTGGCACTCCAGCAGCAGGTGGCGCCTTTGGAACAGGCGCAACAGGCTGTCTGGTAACCTGCGAAGCCCTTGAAACAGGAGGAGGTCCCTTTGGCTCAGGTACACTAGAAGACTTCGGGGCAGCTGGAGGCGACTTGGGAGCTGACCTACTCCTTCTAGGTACAGGGATCGTCCTTCTTGCCTTCGGCACTGTAGCAACTGATGTAGAAACCAACGTCGATTCGCGCTCAGCGCGAGAAGTTGATTCGCGCTCCGCGCGAGCAGTAGGTTCAATATCTGCTGCACTGTCGGGTACCCAGACCCAGCGCCACGAACCGCCAGCTTCTGCTGGTGGAGGCTCTTTTGCTGATGGTGGGGGCCCAGTTGGTGGTACTGGACGCCTTGATAATCCTGGGGGTGGCTCTCTAGCCAATTCCTCAGCTGAAGCAAAATCTATTGCCGAAGCTGTGCCCCTGTCAAAACGGGCAAGCTGCGAGGCCCTCCACGGGTTTCCTCCTCTAGCACCTCTGGGTTTCTTTGCCTTTCCACCCTGTGAAGACATACACAAAGATTGTATCCAGCTAAGCTCACTAGGAATGCAATCGCGCAAGCGCGAGGAAGAGAGAATGCAAATTGCTCAATAGAGGAAAACAAAAGCTTGATGAAAAACGCAATGCCCTCTAAGAGTTCAATGATCTCACAGTTGAATGATTAGAGCCGGATACGGCTGATAACCAGTAAAATCGGTCACAACCAGTATATTCGCGAAGTTGATGACCAATAGGGGGATGCCACAAACCAGTGATTAGCGAAGTTTAATGGCAATGTCGTTGTATATTCAAGATACCAATGCAATGCAAATGCAGCCCAGTGATTGCGAAGGCTAGCACACTTTTATGCGGGCATCTTGAGCCAAATATCGTTGGCCAAGTCTTGAGTTTTCATCCCGGATTTCAGGATAAAAGAACATGTTATCATTGACAGATAACCTATTGATTCGTCTATTCCGTGCTGACACCAACTGACATCTTGTACACTTTACAGTCATTGGATACAACATCATAGATACTCATGCAAAGGTGAGGAGTTGATCGAGTATTTTCATCTATATATATAATATATATATATATATTTGTATATAATAAGTATGTAATAAGCATTATCACACGCACACACACACATATATATATATATATAAATATAATATATATATATATAGATATATATATATATAGTATCAAATATATCATATCACATGTTAAACTGTTAAGCACTGGATTTTCGAAATCCATACAACTGATAACCAGCAGGCTTCATCTACCAGTGAAATTGAATCTAGCTGATCCAGTCAAACGGGGTGGCAAACTGCCCATACAAGCGCTCATGCCTGGGGATAAAAAAAGGTGCGCAGGTGGCCAGCCAAAGACTTCCATGTCGGACCCTTACAGTAGATGATCTTAGATTCTGAACCTGAACCAACTATCATCAATTATCCAAGCAAGTTCTCTGTTCTGGGGACCGGACACGGACTTGTTGTACCTGGACAAAAACCTCAGGGAACTCAATCAGTGGGTGGCAGTCGTCAAGGAATCATGATCCTGATCTATGGGGACTGCACTAAGCTCAGTGCTTCCTGAAAGTCCAGTCCTCATGAGGGAACTTGGTCCTGCTATAAAAAGTTGAGGCGGCTAAGAACAGTAGCGTGCTGCGATCTGACATGTTCCGACATCTTGGAAGGTCTAAATGAAATGAGAGATGCCATCAAATGCCACGAACCCCGGACAAATTCAGGTTGTTCTGGAAGCCTCCAGGGGAGGCTGCATAGAAAAAAATACATGAACTTGAAGCGCAATCATCGGCTCACGCTTTTTTGCGAGGCTTGGTCAGTGCGCAAGAGAGGTATAAAAGGATACAGTAGGTCTGAAAAAACAGGCGCTGTCGGTATGCAGCCTTAATCTTGGAAATTACGGCCACGCAGCAGCCTCTTTTCGGCTTGTGTCCTGAACGGAACTCCGTGGTCTGGAAACGACAAATGATGACTGTTCACGACTCTTCCTGACTTTTCCTGGTGCTGGCTTACTCTTTTTAACCATGGACCCCGTAATGATGTTTGAAAGACACCTATATTAATTAGCATCAAGATTGCAGGTGGGTTTGCAGACCATCCGAAGACACGTGGCTGATGAGCTCTATTGGCTAATTAGCTGCTCGGTCACTGACTCAGGCGGGCCACGAGCCCTTTGAAAGATTCTTGGACCCAGCAACAGCTGGAACGCCGAGAGCTCATTGAAAGGCACTTGAGAAAGGCATGATATGTGCTCACAGAAGCACAGCAGTCACGAAACCTTAAGCATTTTCAAATGGCTCTGCCTGAAAATAGGGTATCCCCTATCACTTCCTACATTAAAATAAAATGGACACTCTGGGGCAGCCCTCATCTACAGATAAACCCAGATCGTCTTTACCATGCTTGGATTTCTTGTATTTCTTGCGTGACAGCTGTGCCTTTGGCAGCCCAGTTGAGGCAATTTTTTCAGTGTTAGCTCAGTTAGCTCTTGTGGGGGTTTCTTAAAATGGGGGATCCCCAAAACCATCGGTTTCAATACTGAAATGGTCGAATTTTGGGTGATTTGGGGCGCCCACATTTTAGGAAACCTCTTTGTGAATGTTCACTGCACGCCGGAAACTGTACTGTACAGGGAAGCTAAGTGCGTCTCTATACCATTCTATACCACCCCTGCCTGGACAAGGAGCCACACAAGCGACCCAAATGGCACTGAAGTGACAAAGCATGTCCTTTGCCTATCCGATTTACGGGTCAAAAATGGTGTTGGGAAACATCTCCGAAATTCGTCGAAAGGTGTCTTTGGGTCCTACATGGTCCTACAGTTTGACCAAAATTCAACCCATCCCACAATCCGAAAATCCAAACATCCAGGAAGTGAACCTTAGCCTGCAGGGGATATGGTGTACCGTGCAATTCATGTGGCTGTCTCGATGTTAGTTGCAACCACGAGATCTCGCCAGATTCCGACACAGGTCCCAACTTTCGAGAGGTTGCCGTTGATTCGCTGCTGGGATGAACCATGAGACTCATTGGAAGATGTGAATCACCCACTTGTAATGGTCTTATGAAAATCATAGCTTCCAAAATGGAGACTATTTGCCTGGTTCACCCGAGTAGCGTGGTTGATGTATTGACCCCTACATGTGTCGGAATTCATGCTATATATCTTGTAGACTTCGAATTCTAAATATCACTTTTCGTGATGCAGGTTGATAGGTGTTCCTGGCACAGTGGCGGCTGATCGACCCCTGTCAGCATCCTATTTCCCAATGATGCCCTTTGGGGAATAGAAAAGGTCACTTAGGCACCATATGGTACCAGATCACTTACCATCATTTACCATTTTTCAACCTTTTCTGACTCGGAAAATAATTCAAAATCAGCACTGCAAAATCCAATGCATCTGAAGTTAAAAAATAGCTGAAAATCGGAATTGCTAACATGATGTTTCCCAATGACATTTTGTAGTTGGGTCTATGGCATCCAAAGTTCCGACCAACATAATTTCGGAGAACATTTTGTAGTTGTCAATGATTGAATTTAGTTGGATCAAGTGTTGACCCCGTGCAGTTTGTTAGATGGCATTCTGTAGCTTCATGATCTGTTTGTGTCCATGTACATGTCATGCACTGTTTCCTTTTTTCCACCTCTTCTCACTTCAACATATACAACTCCAAAATGCAAATGAGGATTTGAAAGGAATCAACTACAAAATGAATGCAAATACAAAAAGGTGGTCCCAACTCCTCCTTTTTGTACAAAACGACCCCTGGCTGGCATTCTGTACTGTAGCCCAAGTCCTCCCCTTTACGTAGCTAAAATTTGAAGGAGGATGTAGATGTAACTATACAACCTTTCGCCAACCAGTGGCATCTTCTTTTCATCCACCATGAGCTTTCCAAACAAAAATCCACCAGCAACAGCGACTTTTCCGCACGGGCCTCTGTGCAAAGCTCGCTCCAAGAGCAGCTGGGTGGACGTATCGAAGGGTTTCCACTTCAGCAGCTGGCGGCAAATCTCTACGCACTCATCGAAGCGCGAGTTCCTCAGGGAACCAGGTCACGACGGGGTCACGACAACATCTCATGGGGTGAGGCAGGGACCAGCTGAGGGCAATTTGACTGGAGGAACTGGGAAGCTGCGGAATTTTTGGGGGTTCCAAATGGTTGGAATTATCCCATTTGGATGATGGGTATCCGTACAATGCCATCCAAAACTGCAAAAATGAACGCCCAATTTGATCACTCAAGCACGACGGTATTTTTTTTTGGGGGGGGCGGGGGCATGCTACCGGTAAATGTGGGTGAGTGATATGGTAGGGGAACCACTCCAGCACAGACTTCAAATAGGAAACTGGATGAAACGGGTGATATATTGACATGGGCAATGGGAAGAGAAATCGTTCCATCAATTGCGAAGCAGTGGGTTATGATTGGCAACTTGATGAGACCATGCATGTGAAAAGAGGCCGGTTTCGCCAGTGACATCTGCCATCAGTTTTGTCTTGGTTTTGTTGCTGACTACGGTAGTGGCTTCAAAGTTACTGCGATTTCTTCAACCAGAAATCATCCACCCAGCTTTGACCAATGCAAAACAGACATCAAAACAGTATGGTTCGAATTCAGCTGCAGTGGGTAACCCTGCAGACCTCTTGGCCTACCATCAAACCGGAAGTGGCCAACCCCTTACCAAGCTACGTGTATGCGTCGAACGCAGCTTCATACCTCAGATTTCGAGAGATCGTAACTCTCGGGTATGTGCATGGAATGCATACAAAAAGGCACCATAGAAATGTAGTACAGTAGTTTGTTTGGCTTCCATCAGCTGCATACCTCCATATCTTCAACATTTTAAGATGTACATTAAGAACGCATATGTGCACATATTTATAGACTACTACATATTATATATATATATACATACATAGTCCCATCGGCACTTTCAACTCTTTGTCTGACTATGTCTGTCCTGCTCATGAAATTGATCCAGTTTTACACCACGTCGAGAGACTCTGCTGCAAAGGCCTTCTGCTCTGTGGTCACCTCGAAGCTACGACATCAGCTGTGACACCCTCAAAAGGATGTTCCTCATGGTTTTGAAAACATTGGGATATCATGCGATATCAGGGGTAATATGGCATAATATGGCATAGTATGAGATAATAAGTGATCTGGAACATCTTCAGGAAACCATGTTTATTCTCGGAATTTCCCCTTCATCATCTTCATCCACTTCTAGGTTTTGAATGGATCTGCTATTACCATTCAAAATGATTGTGAACATCCTTTCGCTTCCACGGAAAGGATCTAGAATCATATAGCCGCATTGAGGTTAGACATTCTCAAGATCCAACTAATATATCATGTGATGTGCTCTACGCTTTCCTGTCTCCAAAAACACATCCTTCAAGGTGAGATACATCCAGAGGATGGGTCTCCCTACTTGCATCCATCAAGGCTGTACAAGCACCCTATAGCTGGCGTTCCTGGTGTTCTCCATTTTGTGTTTGAATAGGCCCTTCTCTGCTGTTGGTTCCTGATTCTTCCTCAGTTCTCTCAAGATAAACTTCTCCGTTGTGCTCTTCGCACGGTTCTCAGTATATATATATATATTATATAGCCTTTAACGTGAAAAGATCCCTCCGATTCACCAGCTAGCAGCTAGCAGCAATCTTAGGATATCTTTGGGTCTTCGACATGATTTGTCCTGTAAGTCCCAAAATTTTGATGTGTGTCTTCAAAATCGCTTTGCATCATTTTGCCATCCCTATGTCTATTGTGCGAAGCTGGCTGTGATGGCTGTAGAAAATTCAAGGGCTATGGATCCTTACCCATACGATCCCATCCGGGGATCACTGACGGTCACTAATCTGGTCACATCCAAACACCAAACAGCCCAGCCTGATCAAGGAAACCAGCGGCAGGCGACATGCTGGAACTTGGGTAGCCTTCCGATTCGGCAAATAACTGGGGATCATTCCATCCGTTTTCTACAAGCAGGCAGGGATGCAGACATCACTATCATTATTCATCGTGAAAAGGTAACTGTCTTACACCACCCAGGCCTTTTCGGCCACAGCTTTGGCTTCGCACTTGGCCAGGACCAATTTAAATCACCCTTCATTGTCTTCATTTGTTGAAAGAAGCACAAGACTGAAACAGGATGTGAACCAACCATATACGGTCATATACGTGCAACATTATCCTCTCAAAACTTGTTACAGCTCACAAGTCTTTTATCACTTTCCTTCGCCATCAGCCTTCAGCCCCCAGCACAATGCCTCGAGAGGTTGGATGGCATTTGCAACCTGCAAGGGGGGCGAAGAGTGACTATCATGCCTGTCGGATGATGTTGGATGTAGAGAATCTGTTAGAATCGTGTGCACATTGATCAAGTCTGATCAACAAAATCAAGTACTATTGATGTTGTCTAGTGACTAGTAGTGACAGCTGGCATTCTCTGAAAAGTCACTCCTGGATCTCTGAATGGCAGGGAACGGTATGGTGTGACATGATACACAGTTTTAGTTACAGAATCAGACCAATCAGATCACGGATCTGCGTAATCATTCAATTCGTTCCTTCTTTCTCTTTCTGATTCTTTCTGAACTCACGGGTCACTTTTATCCATTGATGAACTAAAGATCTTCATATTGATATACACACGGTCTGAACAAGAAAATATATAAAATATGGGATATAATATAATATAATATGAATTATAATCCCTTCCTCCTAATACTAAACGTCCCCCTAATACTAAAAACAGGCATCCATCTCCAATTTCCGAAAATTTCAGTTTGGCCAATTTGACTTTTAATTGATCCCCTTTAAAAAACAATTTAAAAATCAACCTACCATTTGTGGGTTCTCCCCCCTAATACTAAAAACTAGTTCACCCCGGGGTGTTTAGTATTAGGGGGGCCTAGTCCCAATCCCTCACTCCAAGCTGCCTGGCTACTCTAGCAATTAGGGGTAAGCTTCGAACTGCCATTTTTGGCAATATTTTAATTGCGTTATATAAGGAAATTTAATTGATTTTGAGATCGGAAAAAATAGTTTTTAGTATTAAGGGTTTTAATTTAGTATTAGGGGTAAGCTTCGAACTGCCATTTTTGGCAATATTTTAATTGCGTTATATAAGGAAATTTAATTGATTTTGAGATCGGAAAAAATAGTTTTTAGTATTAAGGGTTTTAATTTAGTATTAGGGGTAAGCTTCGAAGTGCCATTTTTGGCAATATTTTAATTGCGTTATATAAGGAAATTTAATTGATTTTGAGATCGGAAAAAATAGTTTTTAGTATTAAGGGTTTTAATTTAGTATTAGGGGTAAGCTTCGAACTGCCATTTTCGGCAATATTTTAATTGCGTTATATAAGGAAATTTAATTGATTTTGAGATCGGAAAAAATAGTTTTTAGTATTAAGGGTTTTAATTTAGTATTAGGGGTAAGCTTCGAACTGCCATTTTTGGCAATATTTTAATTGCGTTATATAAGGAAATTTAATTAATTAATTAACATGACTTCGATTTGGTTCCCTAATAATAAATACCCCCCTAATACTAAAAACTACCTGCCGTGTTTTGTATTAGGGGGGGGGGTTAGTATTAGGAGGAAGGGATTATATGGATGCCTTTTTTCCCTGCCATTCTCCCTGCATTGCCAGCCTTCGGAGCCTGATCCTGGGGATGGGGAGGGATAGTGAGACATGTGCGACGCTGAGGCAGCTGTGCTGGTGGCGCCACCACCATAAGTGCGATTGGTGCGGTCACCTACTGAGGTCCGTTCCCCAGGTGTGGTGTGTCCTGGGCTATCCGCGCGTCCAATGACAACGGGCGACTCGCAGAAATATTGACAGCTGGCATCCGGCCAATTGCGGCGCATGGGGCTGCGGGACATGGGGTTCAGAAGCAAGGGAGCGTCGGACCTCTCTTCCTCCGGTAGCAGGAACTGTGGGGGCCCTTTCTTCCGGGCATTGGACTTGGGGATGGGCAGCGTCAAGGCGCCATTGCCGATGGTCTGGGGCTGGACTTCTTGCTCTGGCTCGCTCTTGGGGCTGCTGGAATCCGTGGTCATGGGACCAGCCGCTATGCCGCTGGCCGAGGTGGCTTGTGTGGCCTGGGTGGCCTCAGTGCCTGTCATGGTGACAACGGTGTCTTGGCCGATGATCTCATAGACGGCCGTGGTCTCTTGACGACCCTTGACCTAAGGGCAGCCACCAGAGATCGGAAGACTTGGGGCCAAATTGCATGGCAATGAAGCTAGCTACACCATGATCAACTGCGACTATACAACCAAGAAGAGCCCACCCTTTCATTTTGGCCAAGCCACCTGCAACAGATCAAGTTTGCGGCAAACCAAGGCTGATGTGGCCAAACAGGTCTCTTCCGAGCACATCACATCCACATCGTAGAACTTGCAAAGGCCTTGATCAAAGCATTTGGAGGCCAAAAGCTTGTAGACAACCCATGACCCTCGGCTTTCCTGAAGTTTCGCCAGCATGCACGCTAGCACCATATTCATGTTCCCCGGGTATGCATACATGCCTGATACTGATACACATACAGTACGCGTCACAACTATGGACATGTGCACGCACGCCATTGGCCCGTTTAATCCTGATTTTTTCTGTGGACTATGAACCATCACTGAAGCACCTTGCAGTCGGCTCGTTAGATTCATGGCGTCTCCGATGCAGCCAAACCTCGACAAAGAAAAAAATGAGCGGCGTCGATTGGGGCCTACTGAGCCTATGGTCTTGAGGGTGCTTTGAAGCGAAGTTGAACACCACAATTTGGGCACAGGAACTGACAGTTCTTCTCAACTTCCAGAGACCCTCCGGCCGCACCAATGTGCAAAGGATGACCAGGGCTTAGTTTAGACTAGATATGTAATATAGATTAATAATGATTAATATAGAGGGAAAGAAACAAACCACACACACACACATGTTCACAAACTAGTTCCTGAGCTTGGCACTTCATCTTCATGGCACTGCCGATGCATCCCACCAAGACGCTGCCGCTGTGAATGCCCACACCCAAGCGCAAGAAAGCATCTGCGATGGAATGGTCCGACCATGTGAGGTGGAAGTGATGCTGATGGCAGTGTCAGGGAATCTTTTTATCTGAAGCAAGATCCAAACCGGTTCCAGTTGATCCACAAATGCCTTCAATGCGTTTCGTTTAAAATGCAAACACATGTTTTTTTCCCCTCCGAGGCGAAACATATTAAGAAATTGCAGGAAGCCAGCACCGCTCAGCCAGAAAGAACTAGGTGCTTGCTTTCAGAAGTAATGGGCCTCAAAAAATACGCCCACATGTTTCAGAGTGATTCAATCCTTCAACATTCGGAACGCAATTACACATAGAATAGAACATCATGGGATCATCTGACAAACTATAACATAGACATAGCTGTGGCAAAAATCAACTAAATGGATCTAAATGGGCCATTTTCCATAGCTATGTTACTTTACCAAAGGGTATCATCTATTCAGTACGGGGGGTGGAAGATATGAAGGTCCCCAGCTCCTCAGCATCCCACCTGAAGGGTCTAACCAGCCATCATCCACCAGCTCTTGACGCAAAGTGTTCATAGCCTCGCCATGGAAAGAACATGAAATGGTGACTTGATGTGACTTGGGTATAATTACTTGGGGATCCCTAGTTGTGACACCGCCCAAAAATCATATGGAACCCAAAAATGGCCACATCCCATAGGAAAATCACGGAATATCATCTTTCAAACAATTTTTATTCGTACTTCCATGTCAAATTACATAAATGTACGGGGTGCCTGGGTTTTGAGATGATTATTTGGGGATGCGGTTCCAGCACAGGCCATGCAACCAATCAAAATACCGATGTCATTGCACGGTGGTCATGAAGCCTTCCCTTCTCAGTGCCTTCTATCATCAACTTTGATTCGTTGACTTCCCATTTTTGTGGCTTGAAAACATCAGCAGTGCCCTAGCGCCTGACGCTGGGCGAGGCCAGCCTCGCAGGCTTTTGTGGCATGGTTGGACACCATCCTGGGAGCGTTGAAGTAGACCAGAAGGCCTTCATCCAGGATCTCTCCTTAGGTCTGCCATGCTGTGAGTTGATGGATCCAATCCTGTTTTTCTTGGCCAAACATATAGAAATGCCCGGTGCCAAGGCAAGCCATGGGGAGAACCAAGCAAAATGGTGGTATACTGGGATGTACTGGGACGTAAAGTTCCAAGTTTACAATGGGGCATGATAATTGAGGATCCATCATCCATCATTTGTTATTATTTGCTCACCATCATTAATCATTAATAACAATAGTAATAGTATAGTAAGCTAATTTTGCTTATATAATTACTAATCCCACTCCACTCATTTCTGAATTACTGGTTGGTGGATATGCTTGTCAGTGGGATTACTGTATTACCCCAGTGTCTACAATGAAAAGCATGAAACAACTAAGCAGCTAAGTTACATGGGATATGTAGTCGGAAAGTCATTGGGGGGTTGGAAGGCTCTGGCAGGGTGTATGTTGGTTGCGGGGGATGACGATGATGGTTACGCTCATGTGGAAACCCATCAAGAAAACCTAGCCATAAAGTGACCGGGTCTCCAATTGGGGATCATGCCTTCTATATCGAAAAATCTCAACAAGAACTGGAAGTGTAACTTGGTATCTAAGATATCTATCTAATTTTCAGTTTAAACATCTTCCACAATAATGCATGGATTGGTTGGACAGCCACCAGCCACTTTTAAACATCTTTTGCACAGCCAGGTTTCCCACGGTTCCCTCGTACTGCTCCACAATGGATGTCATCATCTTGTGGAACCTCGTGACGTGGCTGGTGATGGGTTGAAATCCCAGAGGCGTACTGGTGGCACTTAAAGCATAGACTGGATCCATGCCCAGCATCATAGGGAAAATATTGGCGTAGTACTGATTGATAGATATTGATAGCATGCAACCATGTGCTTCCAGTATCCACCAACAAGTATCCCATCAGTTGTTCGCTGCCAACTCTTCACCATTTCCAGAATGTCCCAACAAATGCTTCGTTGGGGGTTTTACCCTGTTGAACAGATGACAGCCAAAGAGGACCGTCATTCTCTTTTTTAGATGGTAAACATTTGAAATGTAACAACTCCTCAAATTCACCAAGACATCTTTCAAGGATTTCCAGTGTAATATGTTCAAAATACCTTCTTCACACCAAACAAGGACTTTCCATTTCATAAAAAGAGTGCACCCCCAGGTGCCGAAGATTTACCCAAATCTTTGGAGATATCCTGATGCAACTTGGCAGTTTCCCGTCGCTTCATACACTGATACTACGAGGTGGGGTAAAGTGGAAGGCTATATAACTTGGCCTATAAATGTCTATAATTGTAGTTAAATTATGGCTTACCAATGTGTATGACATATCTATATATATACTGGGCAAATTACAATAATTCACTAACCTGAAATAAGGCCATTTTGGGATGATTCCCCTTATTATCCATGATTCCAGTGAGGTCGCAGTGAGGTCGTTATAATTTGCCCAGTATATATATATATATTGCAAGTGCTGGGACTTTGCAATGGTAGGGAACACTCAAGCTATCTGGATGTGGGCCCCAAAGGATGATGCTATGGCTTCGGATCTGGCAGCGCGAGATGAACAGCCCGGTCGGTCCTTTTTCCCTTTCCAAGCTGCGGATGAGCGAGAATCTGTGAATCCTGCTACAAGTGCTGTCACTTGCATGGGCCCCTTCCCGGGAAATGAAAAAACCTTCAATGATTCAACTTCGAATCCCCTAAGGTCACATTTCGTTCGTGTGCGCCAGGTGCACGCTGTTGGTTTGCCAAGGTCTCCAAGCCCTCTTTCTTCCGCTTACGAGCCGATCGCATCTCATCATCGCTGACTATTCTCCATCTACAACCTAACTGATAGAAATGCTCGAGCTCTTTGGCATTTGGTTTCGTGAGTGCATTGCCCAACTGAGCTTCCGAATGAACCCACCTCATATGAACCTGGTTACACCTCTGAGCATGTTTCAAACACATCAACTCAAGACTGGTCCTACGTTCAGCCCCATGGGTGTTGAACTCTTCAGTTTGAAGACGGTCGTACACGTTTCTGGAATCAGAAATGACACCCCCAACAACCAAGTTAACCGTGGTATTAATGTCAAAAACATTAACCTGAGGTCCTATGATTTCTCCCCATTGGTATCTTGCATGGAAAAGAAGGTCCTCACCGTTCACCACAGCAGACGCTTCGGCTGCCCCCGGACTCCTCACAACCCTTTCAATTTTGGTGGCATGCCAACTTATGGGAGTAACCCGTTCCATGTTCCCTTCGAGCAAGGTGGTGGGTGCCATTCCAAGAAACAAACCCTGTGTGCTGCTGCCGTCTTTCCTGTTTTGCCCCGCTGCATCCGCCCAGACAAACAACCCCAACTCTACGTCAGGGGGGAAATGGTGGATGATCATTTTATGATCTTTCCTCTGACGTGCTGCATAAATCAGCTTGTTGGTTTTCAGTATCGTTTCGACACTGCCTTTGGCTATTTCAGACAACAAAAGTCCTACTTCCGCCGACATGTGTGGTGCTACTTGCTGTGCATGCCAGCTCAAGGAACCCAGAGCTGCTCTCAGCTGGGTCTGCTCACGCCCACTGAGTTCACTTTGTGTCTCCTTCCTTCGGCTGGCACTAATTGGTATCTCAGTCACCTTTTCCATATACGTGGGCTGGGACAGGTGATAGCTGTTATCAGCTTGTTCTTCAATGACTACGCCGCACTGTACAAACTTCCCTGTCTCCCAAGAGCCCCATGCATACTGAGACTGAATTTTGGCTAAGATGTTATCCCATTCAGGATCATCCCGGCCTCCTGTGAACATGAAGTCGTCTACATGGCAGCTGATCATTCCTCTCAGCTGGCCGTTTGGCTTCCACAGCCACATGCATGGATCACTCCAGGTTTTGACTAACCCCAGGCTTTGAAAGAAATCAGAGACACTTCTGTACCACTCTATGGGTGCGTCTACTAACCCATAGCATCCACGCTTCACGCGGGTGATGCTGTTCTCACTGATTCCCATGGCCTGGCATATCTCAGGACATGGGATGCAGAAAAGGTCTGTCGGATATTCTCTCCCTTGCAAAAAGGCACCTGGAACATCACCTTTCCTAGTGATCCATTTTCGAATTGCAGCCACTTGTAAAAGCATTTGACGACTTTGTTTGGTCATCACAGGAGTTGTTGCGGCTCTGTGCTCATAGCCGGGGTCTTGATATCCTAATAGGATGGCCCGGGCCTTTGGCTTCCGGGTACCGTCATCTTTCAACTTCCAAGTTAAAATCCATCTCATGCCTATTGCTTGTTCTCTAGGTGGTTGGAGATGGTCTGGAATTATCTCAAAGGCTTTGGCGGCGATGAAATTCTTCACCTCTACCCCTTTTGCTCCTTCAAACTCAGCCCTAGTTTCGGGATCCATCCTACGCTCACTCAGTTCTACTGCGCGACGTCTCATGGCTGTCAGGAAGTAGCTGGTCATGTCATTCTCCATGTGCTTCCAACCTCGATTGCTGGTTGGCATGTCGATGGCGACTTCCACTGCAGCTTCATGATTGCTCCAGTATACTGTGGCTTCTTCAGTTGGATCTCGAAAACTCAGATTGGACCACCAAGCTTCGGCCTCGAACCCTGTACCTGTGGATGGCTGGCCTCGTTGACGTGATGCTGGTTCGCCTGTCTCCATGTCACTGGAGTCTGCTGGATCCAGTGGTCGTTTGTGCCAGTGTCGTACCCTTGGAGTTGGCACTGGAACCATTGGGATGTCACCTTCATCGTCACCTTGTGCCTGTTCCCACTCTGTGGTGCTTGGCACCTGACCTGTGAGGTCCTCATACTCATGGCTCCCCAGTTGATCCACCAATCTTGGAATTGTCCATGGAGCCTTGTTGTCCTCGTCCGTGGTCACATGCTCCAGCAATGCCTCTCGCTCTGTCGCTGGCCTCAGCTGCTCCACACAACACTTCAAGAGCCTGCGCCCTCGCACTACCCAGACTGTACTTCCTGCTCTCAGTTGGCCGTCTGCTTCCCGCTTGGTTTCTGTGACCAGCACATGTGCTGGACCAAGAAAACCTCCGGTTTTGGAAGCGACCATGCTTTTGGGAAGTTGTTTCCTCCAGTAGTAGACAAGGTCACCTGGGTGATAGTGATTGGTTCTCTGGCCTCGTGAGTTCAGAGCCTTCTTGATCCGTTCATTGGCAAGCCAACCTGAGTGTGCCTGTTCTGCTGTCTTCATACGTTCTATGCCCTCTTGGAACTCTCCAGTGGGATTTCCAATCACAGCTTCATGGTGTCGACCCTCAAGGCTAGATATGAAACGACCTGTTTCGTCAGGAGCTATGCCCAGTGCATGTTGTACCGGTGAAAAACCCCGAACTGTTTCCCGGTGGTTGAACGTTCGTACTGCTATGCTCAGTGCGTCCTCTGGTGTGATGTTGGGATCTTCATCCACCAGCTTGTTCATCACCTCCTTGAGGCCTCGTATGGCCTGCTCGCATATGCCAAACTTCCAGTGAGCTTCTGCTGGTATGAAATCAAGGAATATGGATTCGGCATCGCAGAATGCCTCTACTTCGTTGGACCGAAAGGCTCCAGCGGGATCCAGTCTCAAGGTTTGGGGTTTGCCAAAGTACTGGAACCAACCCTCTTTAAGATACTGGATAAACTGAGAAGCATTCATCGTTTGTTTTCTTCCTCTACTCAAAATGCGTGCCGTCCTAAACCTACATCCCTCATCAATCAAAACTGCGAAACCTACCGTTTCCCGTTTCCCTTCGTGAGTCCATGTGCCCCCATCGGCGCACACCACTGACCATTTTGCTGGCAAAGGCTCAAGTGTGGACACATGTTTGGTGTTCATCTTTTGGCGAGCTTCACAAACCGAACATTTGAAATCCCTGGCCATGTCCAAAACCCTTTTACTGGCACCCCTTTTTTGAAGAGACAATATCATGTTTCTGACACTACTATGTCCCGTGGCGGCATGAAGCAAGTACAATTGTCTCTTATTCATGTCACCATCTTTCGGGTCTTTGGGGGATCCCTCATGAACATAACCCTCATGAACATGATCATGTGTCCCAACAAGTCCAACCGGCTCAGTATGGCAACTCCCACAAGTCATCTTAACCTCATGGTTGTGAACTTCTTTGCAATAACAAGTGGAACCACCCCCAAACAGCCGTGGTAACCTGGTGTCATGTCCCAAAAACTCTTCTTTGAGGTGGTTCTGTCCCATTTCATACTTGATGGCAGCCACAAACCGTTGGACAAATTCCGGGGTGTAATAGGCTGTTTTCCTAGTCATGTCCCCTTCACAAACAGCATGCTGATATGACTTAGGGCACCGACAAGGGAGATTCATCATTTCCGCAACCCTTTTGTGGGTAGTCATGAGTTTCCATCCCTTGCGCATCAACTGACCCTTTTTGTGGTGTCGAAGGTTCACCTGGCACCCATGAACCACAGCCATGAACAACCCGTACTTTTGTTGGAGGTTTTGTAAAAGGGGAAGTCTCCATCCCTGACACTTTTCGGACCACTCCCAAGTTGCATGGATTCCCAACTGAACACAATGTTGATAAACACAGGCAGCCCCAACATACTGTTTCAAAACCAACCGTCGTTTTTCTTCCAATTCCATTTTCTGTTGTTCCGTACGTTGATTCATGTTTTGAACAGGAGAATAGGGACCACACTCAGGAGAAATATAAACATGTTTGGGTTTCAACTGGTTTATTTTCGACATGACAAGTCTCACACCTGCATCCGTTCCCAAGTCACACCCATTCCAGTGTGAACATCTCACCGCTGCATTTTCACGCCCAGCAGCGGCTTGAACAGCTTGAGCCAGTCGGCTCTCCGGGCTACATGCAACTTCTACCAAAATGGTGTCGCTGCCCTGAGTCAGTTTGTCAAAAGCAACAGCAGCAAGATCCCTATCGATGTGTCGGAAAAACCTCTCAGCCTCAGGAGTCAGGAATTTGCCTACCTGCTGTACTGACTGGCTACTCTCACTGCTGACGTTCATACAGGTTGAGTCACCCATCTCATCACCGATCACGGATTTGTCAGAGGGCTCCAAGAGCTCTGGCCATCCATCTCCTCGTCCTTGACGGACTTCTTGTGGGGTCGGCCCCTGAGCTCGTCGATCTCCTCCTTGAGGTCGTTCACCTGTGTCACCACTTGTTGCATGATCCCCATCAGAGCGGCCGTACTGGCCTGTGATGCCTCCGAAGGTGTGGCCTCGTTCTTGGATTCCTTGACTGCCACAGGGACCGGTGTCGGGATTGGCTTGCCCTTCTGCTCCATCAGCCATGTGGCCAATCGCTGAAGACGTGGGTTGCACTGGCCCTCCTTGCTGGTCTGGATCACCCACTGGCCATATTCGGGATGGTGAATCTGCACCTCCCCATAGCTCAGCGTGCTGTGTTTCCCAAACCCGACAGGATCCGTGCTGTCGGCCGGGCTCACCTGGTAGATCTTCTCCATTGCGCTCTTCTGGAGCTGCATCACTGTGGCATTCTCGTCCACGGGGAGCTGCAACTTCTCGTGGTTGAACTTCTGGAGGTCGATCTTCCGACGTGAGGCTTTGTTGAGTGCTACCACCCAAGCCTGCAGCTCGGTTTGGTTCTTCCTGCCGGTCAGGCCCTTCTCCTCGCGAAGTTCGGCAATCCTCACCTTGATCTCGGTGACATTCCATTTCTCCGGCGGCACCTCGCCCAGCTGCATCATCTCGGCGACATAGTCCTTCTTGGTCTTGGGCGCCATGGTCAGCCGCTGGATCCTGGACTCCGCGGTCTTGGCTAAGTGACTCTTTTGGAAACGGCTGCAGAGACAACATGGTGTGAATGTGTGTATTCGTGTGCACATGTTCACAAGTCCCGCAGGGATTCACTTCATCGTTGATCCTGACATGGCTCTCATGGTTTTGTTCTGGATTTTTCATTTCCCCATCACCTACAGTTGCCTGAAAAATACTCTGGCCCTTTCTTTCCTTGGCAGGCTCCAAAGAAGAAAGGTGCTGTCCCTAGCAAAACGCATCTAAGCCCGGAACTGGCCTTGTGCAGTTCCTGGCATTGCAAAACAGGTCTTCAGACAATGACATCAGTTGATGTCCCGAGGCTGAGCGCTCAAGTGGCACGATCTTGTTCTCATCGAGGTTCCTGAACACAGCCAGATCCTTCTCAAAATCAATGATGGCTCCCAAGGCTCGCAATGTCTCCACTGAGATCAGGATGGGTCCTTGACCTTTGTCAAGAGCATGGATCTTCAGGAGTCCAGGTTGTTTGTTGGCGCTAATTCCCATCTTGGCGGTGGAGACACAAGTGTCTCGGGAGGAATTGCCAAAACCAAAGGTCGGCTGCTCCTCAACATTGATCTCTTTGACCCGTGTGTTCCCATGTTTTTGCTCATTGATTTCCATCAACCTCTCGAGCGCATGCACTGAGCCAAGGGTCTTGGTTGCCCCCCATCTATGATACCCATACCGGCATCAATGGCGTCCTGGGTGCTACGGCATCCAAGATTCTCACCGGTGGCGTTGGCAGCAGCATCATCAGCCTGGTAGTTGAGCTCGTTCTCCACATAGCAGACAAAGGGCGCCGCTTCGGACGCCAGAGCCTTCGTGGTAGGAGCTTGTTTGTCAGGGCACTGGCCAGTGCGATGTGCTCCCCCACAGCGCAAGCATGTCCAATTGCTCCCATAGGTGCCTTTGCCACCACCTTTTCCACCTTTCTCCCATGGCCTGGTCTTGTAGGTGTTGGTTTTGTAGTACTGTCTCGACATCTTCACCATCTTTTGCTTCTCTCGTGCCTCCCGCAAAGTGCGTTTGGCTTGCTCCATCATCGCGTATGCTCCTTCAACTTCTTCTTCTGCGGTCCACATGATCTCGAGGCCCTCATCACTGAGCCCTTGCAGGTCGGACCTCTGGTAGAAGGACATGTTGGTGTCCTCATCATCCTCTCCAAAGAGGACTTCATCCTGCCAATGGGCTCCCTGTCGGGCTCCTTGATCTCGTTTTCGCAACTCATCTTCTGGCCACTGAACTCGTAGTTCTTGTGCGACTCTGTGCAGACTGAAGTCTCCTTGGAGGGCAGTCTGCACCATATTCCGTTCATTTCCATCTAGAGACGCATCTTGTAGGAGGTACCATCCCTGCAAGAAATCTGGTAGGAGTTCTTGTCCATCTCGAGTCCATGGTTCATCTTCATGAACAGTGGCTGACGTCCGGCTTTGGCCTCTTCTGTCAAAGTTGGCCCAAGGATCGTCCTCCGTGTTCCCAGTGGCCTCATCGACCCCGGAGTGGTACTCCTCGTCATCATCATTCTCGTTCTCTGTCCAGCTTTGCCAGCTGGACGTGTGGTGTCTCCAACTCCAGTCTCTCCAGTGGTGGTGTTGCCTGTCATACTGGCTAGCCACCCGAGCAAATGCCTGCCGTGCTCGAGCATAGGCCTCAGTCTTCCGCGTCACGTACTCATTCATGGACTCCAACCGCCGTCTTTTGGTGGACTTGAAGTAGCGGTTGAGGTGTTCTGTCATGTCGCTGATCTGAGGCCGGCCCAAAGCACTCCGGAGATGCTCTAAGAGATACTGGACGCCACCATTGAATGACACCCAGTCAGGGCGTTTGCCGATGATGAATCGGCGAGCTGTCCCCTGCAGCTCACTCACCAATCGCGGCCCACAGAGATACCTCTTGTGCCATGCAATGCCCTGTTCCCACTGCAAGGCCAGTTCTTCGTAAGACTGAAAACTGGCCGCCTCACCGTCCCAAATTGGAACTCCATCTTTTGTCCTCAATGGGTCTCCTGCACTCGTCATTCCACCTTGGCCTGGCAAAGGTGGCTTTCCCTGGATCTCTGGCTTCCTTTCTCACACGAGCCACCGCAGTGGCTCCGCTACCATGCAAGTGCTGGGACTTTGCAATGGTAGGGAACACTCAAGCTATCTGGATGTGGGCCCCAAAGGATGATGCTATGGCTTCGGATCTGGCAGCGCGAGATGAACAGCCCGGTCGGTCCTTTTTCCCTTTCCAAGCTGCGGATGAGCGAGAATCTGTGAATCCTGCTACAAGTGCTGTCACTTGCATATATTATATTGTAGATCCATGTCCACAAGCATATCTAAACTTAAACCCAACAACAATCATTGTAGAGCATTGGAGGGCACCATGGCTTCCGCACCTGGTGATCACGCTCAGCATCTGCTCCTCATTCAAGGACATCTGCATGATGCCCCGGATGCCGGTGAACATGATGGTGACCTGGGGCTGATGTTGGGAGCTTCAAAATTTGCTTTCCTGCAACTTTCTCTAGATCTCCCCATATATAATCGTAGCTTCAACCGTTTTGAACCGGATTATAATTATGATATAATATGATGTGATATGTTCAAATGTAAAATATTGAAGACTAATATATTGCAATTGTGAGAACATGAGTCTCCTTAGCATCAACCCAGCGATCATGACATACCATGCCATACCATGAGCCCATCTGGTGTCACATCGGGCTGAGCCACATTGCGAGTGTCCACATGCGGACGCACAGACCGTGGGTCTCCGTAGATGATGCGAGTGACCACTTCCTGGATTCGACATGGCGCTCCACGGAATTTGGCGACAGCTTCAGCCATTCACCATCATTTACCCATATTTAATGATTTCAATGGTCATTTGAGTTGAAAAAAAAAACGGTATGTAAATCCTGATCCCAAAAGCAAATCATGTGATTTCCAAGCGGCGGTCTTCATATTTATGTCTCGGCGCTTGATTCTGAACTGTTTGAACTAGAGCTTGTTGCATCTACATCAGAGCTGCTTTCAGCTACATCATATCCGTAGAGAAAGTTTCGTTCAGCAGTTTCTTTTTCAGGGAACAGCATCTTTTTCACAATCCCATGGCGGGGCCATTTTTAAACATGGCAGAAAAGTTTGACAGTGTTACTGGGAAAATTAACCCATCTGTGGAACAGATTGCTATCAGGTCAATGACTTGGAACGCAGCGCACATGGGATGAATGGTCTGCGGTCTCCGGGTTTTTGTGGGCAATTGGTCATTCTGACTGAAATCCTGATGTCGTTCAGAGGTCGTTCAGAGGTCGTTCTGAGGTCGTTTGGGAGCCGAGAAAAATGGCTAAATAATGACCCTTGAATACACAATAATTATACAATTTGAAAATCAGATCCCTGTCTGAATTCCCCGGAACGGGTAGGGTCCTCTGTGTTTCTAGTGGACATGCACTTCTTGGGTGCGCCCACGATAAATTCCTTATAAAATGGCCCTATCTTCAAACATTTTGTGCAGGTGCATTGGTGGCACAGCACGGGGAAGAGTCTTTGGGCTCGTAAAGACATGGTTCTAGAGGCTAGGGTCTCGTTACAGAGATTACAAAGACCGTGCCAAATGCAATTTGCCAGCCCCAAAAAATGCCTTTAGGGTGGTTCCGGGTGTAATTTGGCTGCTGATTTGTTCTAAATGCATCTAGACCTGTAAATATAATATATACTTATATAACTTATATACGTATATTTAGGAGGTCGTTCCAATGTCGTTCTGGATGTCGTTCAGAGGGTCGTTCCCCAACTAAATGGCACATTCCAAAATTACCAAAAACATCAGAAATAGCTGCGGCGGTGCCTGGAATTCTGAACGAAGGATCGCACAATACTACTGTAAATCAACCCCCCTTTTTTTGGCTCATTTGAACATTTTGAACCATGAAAAGACGTCAAAATCACGTCAGGTGCGTCGTCTATTGAGTTCCAGGGGCACTGATCCTGTTGTGAATTAGGTTCTTGTGGTTTAAGTCTACCATACTGTAGTGCTTTTTGAAAAGAAAAAAAAGTGATCACATATAAGAAAAACACACCAGACCTTTTCTCAAAAATTGAACCCAAAATCCCGTAGATCGCGTATGTTGTTTTCATTTTCCGCATCAACATGGCCATGGATATCCCATGGACCGGCACCTCTGGAATGAAGATCGAAAACGCACGAATGCCCGAGAGCAGCTTTCCTCAACGGCTGGATAATCCCACTGGAACGGTAAATGTTTGGTAACTGGGTTTCAATTCCCAGTTCAAGAGATATAGCTTAGTTAGTTTATGTATAATCATTATATATAATACTTGAACCACACATATATATATATACATGGAGTATATGTAATATTGAAGAATTGTTGTCCGCTGCCAACAGCAGTTCTTTTTTGTGATATCACCACCTTGCGATGAGCATTAGACATGATATGGGGAATCAACATGAGTAAAGCCCAGTTCTCCGCAGTTCATCACACAATGTCACTACATGTCACTAAATCCCGGACAACGCGGCTGCGAGGCGGCATCTTTTGTCCAAGAGGTCTGCACGTTGCCTTTTTGATTTAGTGCCCAGTCAGAAAGTGAGTCTCCAGCCATATGCAGAGTCAGCATCAAAAGTTAGCTGGCATGTTGAATCCAGAGTTGAAGGGTTTTGGATGTTTTGGATGTTTTGGATGTTTTGGATGTTTTGGTGTATGCCGTATGCCCAACATTTTGTAAGCAATTTTTCAGGCACTATATTCCAGAAATGTTTCTCACTTTCCAAGGCCCCAAGAGTGCCAGAAAAGCGCTAGCTACGCTTTATCTGGAGCTGGTCGCAAAGGAAGTACTCGGTACTACTTCGCTTTTGTGGAGAACTGGATTCCCTTCATCGATGCCAGGGGCGGCCACAGGTGGCTAGGCGATGGCCGTGTCATGCGATGTCACGCATCCAGCCGTGCACATCGGCTTCATCTCCCGTTTGGATGGCCCGGAGCTTGTTGTACATGTTTTGCAGCACCTCTGACCTCACTCAAGCGCTGATATTTGGATACTTTATGATACTTTTGTTCAGACTTTTCAACAAACAGCGCTGGGTGGGGATGAACATATTTCGATCTGGCAGGACAGTAGTGTTGACACTTGTTTTTTTGCTTTCCGTCGCTTTCTCAACTCCTTCCAATCTCCTTATCTGCGAAATATCCCGCCTGGTGATGTTTGCTAAATCATATTCTTTCATTCCTTTGGACAGAGTGGAGTTGTTCCTACTTGCAAATAACCAAAAGGTCGATTCAACTACGATGGGTCCTTCAGCTCCTTCGGATTATGTACCCAAACCAGAATCTAATGAAATAAGCCCAAAACATCCCAAAACCCTATCTCCAACGATCTTGTACTAAGGTTTACCGTCGTGTATACCCAAGCATTTGGATTTGAAATGGTGTCAGATGATCCCCAAGTGATCAATTAAGTGACTGGTTAAGTGGCGATGGTTGGTGGGTTTCAATGGGTTTCACATCTGCCAGGTGGCTGCTCAAACTTGTAGACCTTGCTGTCTCGCGTGATGGACTCGATGACGGTAATCACTACTCCGGTGCCCACGGCGCCAACCTCTTTGAAGCTATCCACCTCTGCATCGAAGTCAATCCTCGGTGCATGAGCCACTAAAAACACCACAAGCAAATAATTAGTAGCTAAGTTGGGAAGATCATATTATAAATCCGGATGGCAATTGAAGGATCATCAATTTGATCCGACACCTCTGAACGAGAACAAACGCGTAATTCGAAAAGTCTTGAAACCAAACACCCCACCATACTCCCCCTCATACTTCACCATCCTTCACCATACTCCACCATTGAATCTATACTATTCGCTGAGCATCTTACGCCTCTCCACCTTCAAACCCATGTCAACGGCCAGCTTTTCCAAGGAGGCGTTGGTGACCGAGTCAAGCACTGAGACGGAGTCCGGTGTCAAGTAGACCCCGGATTTGGTGATTGCTACAAAGTTGGAGGTACTAAACTCCTCCACATAGCCTGGCTCAAAAGACTGCGCCACCCATCACCCCTCAAAAAAACAAATTGGTCAAGTTGGGGTTCTCTTCTGTTTGGTTTGTACGGTTGAACAAACTATGAACCATCTGATTGCTGGGGCTGGAACTTGAAAAACATAATATAAATAATTAAACAACATATGAATGAAACCACCAGCCAGTAGCGGTGTTCCTTGGCATCCAGGTATAAGCACACTGGGAAGCCTTGCTTTTTCGCTCGGGCGGCTGGCACAATGTCTGCCGCATAATTGCCCGCACATTTCACCTCGGTCACCGTTGGTTGCTGAATCACCCATATATTATATATTATTCAAATGGATCAAAATGGGGAATCCCCAAGTCACCATGGCTTTCAATACTAAAATGATCTAAATGCTCTACAGTAATTTGGATGATTTGGGGGTACACCTATTTTAGGAAACATCTATGTAACATATGTGTGCACAGTGTTTGTAGAAGAGACATCATGATCGTTATGTAAAGATCATTGAAGTGTCTGTAAAGATGGCTAACATGCCACAAACGGGGGTAGATCTATAACCCCTCCAAAGAAAAAATCTCACTCCATCCCCCCCACCTGTCCTACTCCATTGGGTGCAGCCCTATCGTAATCCTCCACCACAATGGCGGGCACGGCCGAGCCGTAGTAGGGCCCCACCGGTGCCACCACCACTATGAAGGTGAACTCCGAGCTAGCCCCCAAGCCAAGTTGGGGCCCACTGCCTACCATGAAGGGTCGGAGGTATAGCGAAGCTCCGCTGCCATAGGGTGGCACAAAATCCAGGTTCGCCAAAGTCACCCGGGTCAGGGCCGACTGAAACATTTCCAGGGACATGGTAGGCATACCCATGCGCTCAGCACCTCGACTCATGCGGATGTGGTTCATCTTGTCATTGAAGATACGAACCTTGCCATCCTTGCAGTGAAACACCTTCTGCCCTTCGAAGATGGCCTGGCCATAGTGGAAGACATTGGCCAAGACGTGCATCTTGACATAGGGCTCCTCGACCATCTCGCCCTCATCCCATGCTCCATCTTTCCACACATGCTTGATATAGCAATGGGTGTCCACTCGAGTGCCGAAAACCAGCTTGCCCCAGTCCAAAGCGGCACCACCTACGGTCTGCTCCTTCTTGGACATCTGTCACGCGCGCCAAAATTGAAACCCAACAAGTGACAGCACAAGGTCTTGAGCCAGAAATCAGTAATCATCAATATACAGCAGAACCATGCAGAACCATCAAAGTGCTGAGTCTAAAAGGAGACACACCAAAATCCCAGTTTAAACAAAACATAATGCAAAATCATCCGAAATCCAAGTTTAGGAAACAATATATATATATTACTTATAATCAATGGATGCTAATGGTGTCTGGCCCTCATGTTTGGACAAAACCATTTGACAGCAAATCACAACCACTGTGAAACCAAGTCTCTGAAAGCCCTCTGGGCTTCGGCGACATCTTTGATGGCAAAGCCACGTGCTGCCGGGATGATGAACTCGGGCAGGATCCCATTGTACTCGTCCATCTGCTGGATATCCGTGCCTTGAGATTTTGAGACCACTTTTCCGACTGGGATGATCCTCCAAGTTAAAAAAAAAACATCAGGCATCACCATGACCCAAACATCACCCCAACACTTTTCAACCTGGTTGGATACCCTCTCAAAATCATCACTTTGTACTTTTTAGCGGGACATTGTCAATTCCCCTTTGATGCAGAAGAGAAACTCAGCAACCTCCGATAATCTTCAAAAATTGCTTTGTTCAGAACAACCACCCAGCCGTCACCAACCCTTTTTCAAAACATCCCTCCAAAAAAAATGAAAAACTTCCCGCAAAGACTTCACCAACCCTCGTCACATCAACTCCCCCATAATGTCATATGATGCCATATGATGTTTAACCTGTGGTTTATCAAATGTGTCCCCAACATCCCCTATCTCCCCGTCCCGCCGTTTCACCCAAGGCGCTCAAGCGACTCACGGGCTCTGAGATCCCCCAGGCGAGCAGGGCACCTATCAGCAGCGCCACGAAACCCACCGTGAAGAAAATCACTGCCGCGGCAATGCGCGCCTGGGGTGGCCCTTGGATTTCCCAGGGTTTTGATCTCTGCACTGAAAAAACTGTCTATCATTGTCTATCACTATCTTTCACTATAAATACAATATATCTATAATTATCTATCTATCATTATCTGTCTGTCTGTCTGCCTGTCCATCTATCTAGCTATCTTCTAGCTATCTATCTATCTATTCTAATCCAATCCAATCCAATCCAATCTAATCTAATCTAATCTATCTAATCTATCTAATCAATCGAATCGATCTAATCAATCGAATCGATCTAATCAATCTAGTCGATCTAATCGATCTGTCTACCTATATAATCTATCCGATCTATCTAATCGATCTGTCTATCTAATCTATCTAATCTATCTAATCTATCTAATCTATCTAATCTATCTAATCTATCCGTCTATTCTGTCTTCTGCCTATCAATCTATCTGTCTATCTATCTTTCCATCTCTCTATCTCTCTCTCTCTCTCTATACCTATCTATCCATGTATAATCCAACCTAATCTAATCCAATCTAATCTACTCTAATCTAATCTAATCCAACCTAATCTAAACTAATCCAACCTACTCTAATCTATCTAATTGATCTAATCTACTCTAATCTGACCTAATCTAATCTATCTAATCGATCTGTTTATCTGTCTGTCGGTCTGTCTGTCTATTTTCCATCCATCGATTCACCCATCCATCCATCCATCCATCCATCCATCCTTCCTTCCTTCCTTCCTTCCTTCCTTCCTTATCCATCATTATCCATCATTATCTATCATTATTTATCCTTATCTATCATTATTTATCCTTCTCTATCATTATATATCTATACTTATCTGTCATTATCTATCTGTCATTCTCTATCTATCATTACCTACCTATCATTCATATCTATCATTATCTATCTATCATTATCTCTCGATCATTACCTATCTCTCGATCATTATTGATCTATCTATCTATCTATCTAATCCAATCCAATCCAATCCAATCTAATCCAATCCAATCCAATCCAATCTATCTATCTATCATGATCTATCAATCATGATCTATCTCTCCTGATATATATATATATATTGTTATCTATCTTTCATTGTCTATCATTGTCTATCATTGTATATCATTATAAATCATTATAAATCATTACAAATCATAATATTGCATTATCTATCATTACCTATGATTCTCTATCGTTACCTATGTTTAACTATGACTACCTATGATTATATATGGTTATCTATGATTATCTATAATTACCTATGATTATCTATGAGTACCTATGATGATCTATGATTACCTATGATTATCTATGATTATCTATGATTATCTATCATTATATATGATTATCTATGATTATCTATGATTACCTATGATTATTTATGATGATCTATGATTACCTATGATTATCTATGATTATCTATGATTATCTATGATTATCTATGATTATCCATCCATCCATCAATCCCATCCCATCCCATCCCATCCCATCCCATCCCATCCATCCATCCATGTATCTCTCTCTCTCTCTCCATATGTATATGTATGTTTTTGTCAATATCTCTGTCTATATCTCTGCCTATGTCTCTGTCCATATCTATCTGTCCTATTCTGTTCTGTTCAATTCGATTTTATTCTGTTATGTTCTATTCCACTCTATTCTGTATTTGTTCTATTCTATTCTATTCTTATCTATTTTATTTAAGTTATCTATCTTATCTTATCTTTTCGTATCTTATCGTTTCGTATCTTACCTTTACTATTTAATCTTATTTGCCTTTTGTTTAACTTGTGTATCTTATTTATCTTATGTGTCTACTTTTATATCTGTTGATAACTTTTGCATCCTGTGTATCTTATGTATGTTATGTATTTTATGTATCTATCCTATTTATCTTGTCTATCTTACCTATCTTATCTGTCTATCTGAATCCACCTACCTGCCTGCATCTGCCTGCCTACCTACCCTATCTCACTATCTCTCACATCCCAAACATCCAATTAAAATGGAAAATGTTTGCTAATCCACCAAAAATAATATGTTGCAGGCTATGGTTTTTCCATTTAATTATAGCGCAAAGAAAAAACTTAAAGGATTAAACTACCCATCCAAGGTTGTGCACGTTAAGCCCACCTGGTTCATGCTGGTCTGCGCTATGCTATCGATGCTCTCCAGCATGGCAAAGGCCCCCTGCTGCGCCGCCAAGGCGTGCGCATTGAAGGCCCCGTCGCTGACGGCCGTAACCTGTGTGAGGCTGGGTGCCGCAGGGGATGATGGATGCTTTTTTGGGGGAAGGCTAACTTCCTTAACCATAAATAAAGGGGTCCGGAATTGTTTTGGGAATGAATTGTTTTCTGTTTTTTTTTGAATCTTTTTTTCTGCCCGTTTTCCTTGCTATTTGCAGCATTTTGGAGCTGGAAGCTGCCGTTTCAACTGTCTTTGCAACATTTTGGAGTTGGAACCTCTCATTTTCCATAGGATTTACAACATTTTGGTGGAATTAGTAACATTTTGGAGGTGGAAGCTGCTGTTTCAAGGGTATTTGCAGCATTTTTGAGTTCGAACCTCTCATTTCCGATGGAATTTGCAACATTTTGGTGCTCGAACTGTTCATGTAACATGGTAGTTCTCGACTAGGTTGGTTGGTTTTAGGTTTAGTTTAGTGTTTTAGAGTTAAGGTTGATGTAGGATGTTTTTAAGGATTGGTTTAGGATCTTTTTGGGACCTTTTTAGGGTTTATTTAGGCTTGGTTTGAGACCTATTTGTGGTTGGTTTAGGACCTATTTAGTGTTGGTTTAAGGTGTGTTTAGCGTTGGTTTAAAAGATTTATTTAGGTCTGGTTTAAGATCTATTTAGGGATGGTGTAAGGTTTATTTAGGATGACATTCAAAATTATTTAGGGAATGTTTAGGGTTTACTTAGAGTTGCTTTAGTGTTTCTTTGGTTGGTTTGGATTTTTATGGTTGAATTGGGGTTTATTTATTTATATGAATTTATATGATGTTTCTTAAGGATTATCTGCAGTATGAGAAACCAAAAAAAAGGAGGACAAGCAGAGAAGCAGAAAAGCAGATAAGCAAAGAAGCAGGGAAAAGAGAGAAGCAAAGAAGCTGGAAAAGCAGGAAAGCAGGAAAAGCAGAAAAGCGGAGAGGCAGAGAAGCAGAGAAGCGAAGAAGCAGAGAAGTGGATAAGCAGAGAAGCAAAGAAATTTCCAAAACGGAAAAAACAAATCCCAAAATAAATAGCCCTCCTTTTTAATGTGGGGATATCATTTCTTTTTTAGGGGTTTAACGGAATATAATCACTGCCCCCCAATACTAAAAGCACCCCCCAAATGGTAAACACATTGATCTATCTTTATTATTGACGGGTATTTTGTATTAGGGCGCCCCTCATATTCCAATGAAAACCTTAATAATAAAAATAAACAACTCGATTTCAAATTTGATTAAATCCCTTTCTAAAATCTATTTCAAATATTGCCACAAACTGGATTTCGACGCTTTCACCTAATATTCCAATGAACACTTCATAATAAATAAAACAGATAATTTGTGAGATGGGGCCCTCATAAAAAAGAAAAAACTGCAGGTGCCATTCTATTTTTATTAATAATGGGTAAAAGCATGTACACACCATTATTTCACCATCCTGCCCTCCTATTGATTTCAATTACCACAATTAAGAACGCAATTGTAACCCACCAAAAAAATGAAATTGCCAATCCATTCCTAATTGGGTGAGTTTTAGTGATAGGGAGAGGAGATTATAAATAACTGGGTACGACTAATTCATACTAATTCTACTTATATATCTGGTTGGTGGTTGAGCCATCTCAAACATAAAGTTGATCGGGGTCATCATCCCAGAGCATCGTTGAGGAATTGATCAAGCTGAATGAAAGGAGTTTGAAGGAAAAAGTCAGAAATCCTCCCAAAGTTGGCTGGTTACTTTAGGTTTCTTTTAACATATCCGTTCAAGCAATACACGGACTAAGGCTGTATAGGCTTAAAGTGCATCATGCCATAGACGCGGGCATCGAATTACATCAAATCTTCATAGATACTCTGAAATCTCTGAATGCTTGCCTGGGAATTGCAATCTTCCTGATCTTCCTGATATTGACTATTGCCATGGAAAAAAGGGTTGGCAGAACTTGCCCAAGGGACTATGAGCCATCTGGTGAATTTGTCAAATTCCACTGACTTCGTGGCCACTTGCAGGCAATCCATGTCTTGACCTCAAGCACAAAATCGCATGTAGTTAGTTGCGAGATGAGATGTAAAACTGAAGAGAGATCAAGGCCCTTTGCAAGAGCATAAAAACAAAAGTATTTCCTGTGTCTGCTGGACAACTAACATTTTAATCCTTGTCCGCATGTTTCAAAAGAACATCCAGAAAAGGTCAGTCATGTTTCTGGAGCGTTGCAAAGAGCCATTCCAGTTCAGGCACCATCGGCGAAGTCGTAGTTTATGCGATGAAATCCACATTCCACAAACCTCAACGCCCGTCTCTGGCGGTCAGCGATGCATATGGAAAGCAAAGTTGTTTTTGTTCCTTTAAGTTACTCTTTCCTTGATAATAAGAACTGCAACCCCCAGCCTTCCCCGAAAAAAAAACATTAAAAATACACATATAAAATATGCGCACAGCTCCTCACAGTGCGATGAAGTAGCTCACCCTTCAAAGCATAGCTCTTGCGAAAGCTGAGCCTCAATTTTCAAGATGCATTTGTGATGACCTGCCATTTCTTCTGGTCATCATTACCACTGCCACTACCAAATTCAAACCTACCCCTCCCACTACTGCTGCAACTCCTCCCGCTGCTGTGAAAAAATGCCTCCCTGGCAACAGCAGGAACAACATGATCAACGACACCGAAATTAACCTAGAATTCACTTGGGTACAAGTATTTCATGCTTTTGGCGAAAACTCCTCAATTTTCTTGGTGAAACGGTGAAACTCTCCAGCTCCTGGTTTTGTGCCGCTCAGCGGCTCCTGGGGTTCCAGGAGAGCTTCAGCGTCCCATGCGCCAAACTTGGCGAAGAGGGCACGGGCAGTGGCAGCCACCATCTCCTGAGGAAATCCCCTGGGTTTCTTGTTCCCAATCGCTATGGATATCTATGGATCGATGACCATCCCCCAAGAACTCAAGAAATCATAAGAAATCCAACTTTTGATCATGATATAAATCATACCAATGGTATACTCAATGGATTGGTCTAAGGAAACCATGATCTTTCTGCAAGAAAAGGTTCCTATATTTTTTCCGTTGAACTAATGCCAGGATATACTCTTCTTTTTGAAGACTACAATATTGATATGTTGCCTCAAGACTCAAAATGAGCCAAGTACAGTAGCTGGTGTGATCTTAACTCACCATCGAGATGAAACTGGCCTGCTCGGGCTCGTGCGTCTGCAAATCGCTTGCGTTGCGTGGGAGGTAGTCCCGCTCTGGGTCTTGCCATTCGGCAGAACCCAACAGAAGACCCAGCCTCAAGGCCAAGTTCGAGGGTCCACTTAGCCGGTGAGTGACCAGTCACTAAGTGGGATGATCCTCCAAGACTTTGCTTGCAATCACCATTTTACCCGAAGCAAGCATACCTTGACCGCGTTCACCCTAGTGATTTGAGTTGGTGGTTTCAGGGTTTCAAATCCTCCGTTTGTTCCCCATACTGTGCCTTAGAAACACATTCCTTCAACAGCCCTCAATCCGAGAATTCGATAGAATTGGTGCGAGGGAACATCTACATGCAGGAAAAACTTTTCACCTGGAGGCTAAAACCTTGATTTCCCGTAGGTTTTCCCAACAAAATCAATCAATCGACTCAACACACGACTGGTTCTGCCGTGGCTCTGGTCTCTATGCTGCGAGACATGGTTCACCACGAAGATTGAGGCATTAGCAGCCTGGATGGATGAACATGTGCATGACGTTTACGAGTACCTGGTATTGAAACGACATTCCCGGAATTGAAGGGGAAATCTGTAGGATACCCCTCTAGGTGTTAAAGACTATGGTTTCCTGATGTTTCCTGTAAAATGTATTAACATGTCCCATCAACACATGCATATAATCCATTAAAACATGAAAAAAACTGCATGGCATGTTTCCTGCTATTTGAACATATGTTAAAGAGTGCCGCGGAACGGTGACAGTTGCATCTGGCCGCGTCATTCCATTCAAACGGCCTGCAGGCACATGTGCCACGAGGTGGGGATGCCCCAACTGGGCATCTGGCGATGGAACTTTATCTATTTTAATTATGTGTTATCCTTTTATAACATTTACAGGTGGGCTTTCCGTTTAACATTCTCCCTTGTTGCTAGCTCCTCGATCTTGACCATCAGTTATGGGGCTTGGCCTTTTCGGGTGGCTACAATCACCTCAACAAATGACAGTGCAGGGAATATCTGAGGCATATCCTGCAATCACCAACTCTGTTGAACATAGGAATCATTCCGTAGCAGAACCACGCCAAGAATAGTGTCGGCTTGATATGGTTTTAGCATGAGCCAACTGATTATCAAACGGCCCGTCAATGCGAACACTATGACTAGGTGTCCACCAGAATTATTTCAAAGAACTTTCTGGAAAATCCATCGTTGAGATTTGAGATGATGGATGTTTTCCAATGTTCCTCATTTACATCGAACCAATTAATGCCGGGATAAGCCAAGGCACTAAGACCACTCTTGCATTCATGGCTGATGTGATCAAGCAAGACTTCGGCTGAGATCACACCATCAAAGCAAGAATAACCTGCCAGGCCAGGCACCCGTCATCGTCGCTACGCCAATTTTTTGAAGGGATTGTCCAAAACTACGTGGGACCAACGGCTCAATCCCCTAGTCTATCATCATTTTTTGGTACAAATTTCGAGCCTACAGAATGCAAATTACAGTAATGCCAATCATTATGCCCAATATTTGGCCCTTCAGGTGCTGGATGTCTGCGCTGAGCCCCAGACTACCACAGTATGCCAGGGGTTGGGTCCAGGACATCCGCAACGCTCGTTTCGAATCATGATAGATTCTGGACCTCGGTACGGCATGGGCCTGGCAGCCTGGCAGGATGGGCTTAGGGCTTGGGTGCGGCAAAGGCTTCCCGAGGTTGGCACCATCTTCTGGAAATGGCTTCAGCTCCAGTAGCTCCAGCCTGAATCAACATCAACTGGTCAACCCTTGACCCAACCCACAAAGTATCCGCAAAATCGAGCTCATTAGCATACAGTAACCTGCCAACTTCCGGATCGTTTTCCTCTCTCAAAATCTCTCAAACAGCTCTTCAAACACAGGGTGTGGCCACCTCCTGAGCTGCTTGTTTCTGCACTTGGTAGTCAACTCTTTGTCGCCATTCCAGCGGCTCCACTAGCAATGGCTGGCCAACCTCGGCATCGATGCAGCGTAGCTGCTACGGCAAAAAAACACCAAATCTGGTGAATGATTTAAAGTCCTCCCTCAGTATTAGGAGTCATTGGGTATCCCTACTTTGACCCACACCATCCCATACCCATATCTGCTTCAAACCTTTGTGCCATCTTTGTGCCTTCCCATCGGCCCCAAAGTGTGGTGGCATCCTGGTATCCATGCAGTCATGCAGCAGGTAGACCAGTAGATAAATTGACCTTGCGCCTCACCAGCTGTTTTCCATGAGGGCCTTCCAAAGAGCCGAACCTGTGGCCAAAGGTTCGGGGGGCCAGGTATGCGATGGCATGGAAGATCTCACAAGCAAAATCCACAACTCAAGTCAAACAATACCGGGTAAAGACGTTTCTGATGGTAGGACATGTAAACAAAATGATGGTGAACACTCACAAAATATGACCATCACTGGCGGCAGCTGCCAGAGTCCCAGATCCCGCATCTTAAATTGGCCAAGGGGCGCGTGAACGTCCAGGTCTTTGCATTCCCCTGAGGCATGGCCAGATCATACATTGCCACCAGAAATGTCTCTTGGTTGGTGGTTTCATGTGATTTCTATGATTTCAACCAGCATAGAAATTAGAGATAATAATCCAAGGAATAAACATGGAAAAAGATGCTGAATTTAGCAACCATTATTTCACATCGGTGCGTTAAACATGTCATGTAGTGATCATTTCTCCTGGCATCAGGCTTAATGTTTAACATGAGCAGTCGTACTAGAAAGCCGCCCGAAAATGCGAGCAGTCGTTGACGTCTGGATTTCCAAAAATTGAGAAGAACAGCCACTAAAACCCAGTAAAGCCCCCAAATTGGCAATTTTACACCCCTAAAGCCTTCCGCACTGGCCTACCCCGAGTAGAACATCTTAAACCAGCCTTCCGCACTGGCCGTTGATCCGCCCAGGCCCCAACCAGTTGCCTACACAGCTGCCACACACTGCTGGCCCTGAACGGGGGCAACTCACGCTATAAAAACTACCAGCCATGCCTTGGGCGTAGCGATGCGTAGCGGATGAGTCAGGCTGAAATCATGGGGTGTTGATATTTTGGGCATATTTCCTGCCATATTTCCTGGGATGTATAGCATATGAGGGGTTTTTGATTGGGGGTTTAAGGAAACAACACAGGGATGCACTACGGGTTTCTATGATTTGGGTGGTTATGTTCTAGTGCTTTTTTTTTGGGCTTTGCATGTGAATATAATTACACAAAAATGGGGGTCAGATCAGGCTTGTCACCAATTCATGGCCATTTTAACACGGAACATGATGATGAACCAGTTGAATTCAAGGTAATTACCTCATCAAACAGACCGAACGAACCCCTGGCGAAATCATGGCCAATCTTGGCTACCATTAGTATTTTGGTGATTTCAACCCCCCTGAAAAATATTAGTCAATGGGAAGGATTATCCATGATTATCCCATATATTATGGAAAATAAAAAACGATCCAAACCACCAACCAGTTATGGTAATTAAGAAAATTGAAGGAGCAATACTACGCATGCAAGGTTTACCCAGAAATATTTCATTTTTAGGTAAACACAACTGTTGTACACTCTAGTCTCCTTTATGGACAGTATAGACCAACCACTTTGGATTCGGCTGAGCATCCCAAAATTGAACAGCATGTCTCTTTACACGCACACCCGCACACATGCATAGTATATGTAGAATGTATGTAATATGTGGATGCACAGATATGTATAAATATGTATGATTGATATAAAGAGAATTGGGATATTCAGTTGCGAGAGGTTTTGATGCTCTCAAATCTCCATCAATTCCATCTACACGTATGTTTATTATGTTTCCTGTATATACTAATCTAAAATGACTCCAGCAGAAAAACAACCCAAACTCTGGCATACCCATCTAAAACCCAATCAATTTGCGTGCTATGTGCAGCCCGTATGGAGGTGCAAGACTCAGTGGATCCCAGAGTAGGATCGGCCATTCTGTCAAGGCACCAATGACTTCACCAGAGTTTCGAAGAATCGATATCGACTTCAGCTGATTTGTGGGATGTTGGATCTCCTCGGGATTACACCAAACTGGAACAAACTGCTTGGATGTAGCATCTTGCGATTCAAAACAACGTGGAGACGCCTTTTGAGGATCCAACATGTGCAGAGGCAATAAAGTAGAGAGACACAAAAGCAAAACGGATGCAAGAAACAAAGGCAGCAGCGGCAACAACGACAACAACAACAACAACAACACCAACACCAACACCAACAATCAAACTCACAGAACTGGTTTCAGGGACATTTAATTTACAGGAAAACCTGAGCCAATTAACAAGGGTTTATTGCAACAATTCCCTGAATTAAACCAAGCATTGAAAACCATGGTCACACTCAATGGAGTAGTGATCCATGATCCCTAGGCATTCCAAGCGATAGACCCGATAGACATGCAAACAAGCGTCTGATACCGCCATATCATCTGAAGCAAACGGACCATCCTGGCAGTTGTCCACCATCAAAACGTCACCCAACCAAAAAGAATATCAAGCTATATATCAACGCCATCCAAGGTGTAAAAATGTCACGATTCTAGTCCCTCAAGTGGGTTCAAATGGGACATTTATCTGACATCCCTTAAGGATCCTTAAGGAGCTCTTCATCCTGCCCGCAGCGTCCTGAATAGCCCATTGCGTGTCAAACTCCACAAAGATTCCTGAGATTGGAAAGCAGTTCCAGGCCCACAGTAGTGGGAGGAAGTTTGCCTAATGGTTAAAAAAAATCAGGACAAATTATTTTGTCAATGCAATCGGTTCAAAGTAGTTGTTGCCATTCATATTCCAAAGCCAAGGCGCTATAGAGTATCTGGTCCTTGTACTCCTGTCAGGGGGCATCCAAGTCCATTACAAGACTACATTGAGCCACTTGAGTCCATTTCCAATATCCAATATCCAAAACTTGCAACGGCTGAGGAAAAAAAGGACCATGTTCGATCAAACTGTCGTGGGCAAACCCTTGGGTGCCACTCATCTTTGAACGGGAACCCGGCGCCCCAAATGAAAGAACTGTCCTGGATGCTTCCATCCCATGTTTCGTTGAGCACATGCATCGTGCGCAGCGAACCCCAAATCGACCTGGGGTTGTTAGGAGAGCGACATCTTCTCAGAGGTATTTATCTCAAAAACCAAGGAACATTCGACATTCCATGTTTTTGACAGTCTTGAGTCATGATTTCTTTCCTTCTCGAACTTTTAGATCCGTCAAAACAAAGAGATATCACCAACCATTTGTTTTTGTCTTTTTACCACCCCAATTCCCATCATTCCAGTGAGCTTTGGAATCATGCTATCCATTGCTATCCCCTATTAGATCCCCATTCCATCCTCAAAATGCCACCACTTTGGTTTTAAATCCCATTAAATCATATTAAATCCCAATTTCCATGGCTAAAAAACATCATAATTCTTCGTAGTTTACTTCAATCTTTTTCCCGTGAATTTCTGGGTGAATTCACCTCTTGACTGGTCTACCAGTCTACCAGGGATACCGCAAGGGGATCCAAGAAGCTCAAGGGCTCGGTCCGCAGGTGTCTGGATGGAGACCGACAAACGTTGGGTCATGCTGCCTGGCATCAGGCCGGATGGCAGGCCATGGTTGGTGGTCGACCCATCACCCCCAAAAGCCAGGGAAATGATGAGAAACTATGACAAATGAATTGTTTTCATGGGGATATAATGGGGATATTGTGATTTAGGATTGTTGTAAACATATTAGTTATATAATATACTGTATATATAATATATCATACACAAACTGGAAAACATGGCCATGTCTTTGTGACTCTAAGTGTGCATCTTCAAAACCAGCAGGGTTTGACGACTCCAAACTTTGCCCAACAGTTTCAAGACTAACTCTGTTTTCAGCCAGGGTGCCCAGCACTTGTTTCATTTTCTCGGATGTGATGTTTTCATAGACGATCTCATCAGCACCAAGATTTTGAAGCGAAAGTGCATCGCTGCACGCACTGATAATCTCCGCTCTCATGGACGCCGTGTAAATCTCCAATACCTCAGGGGGATCTGTCAGTGCGAATCCATCTGAGTGGGCCTGCTCCGGGAACATGACGAAGATACATATGCCCAAAATGAAGCTGGCTATAGCTATATAATATACAAAATGGTATGTTTAGACAATTGTATGTATATATATATACATAAATACATTACATTACATTACATTACATTACATCACATCACATTACATTACATTACATTAAGTAATTACATACATACATACATACATACACACACACATTACAGTACATTACATTACATAAGATAACATAACATGCAATACAATACAATACAATACAATACAATACAATACATTACAATACAATACATTACATTACACTACACACATACATACATACATACATACATATATATATCATTAAATATTCATGCATACATAAAATATGATCATATTAATGTTGCAACTACGTATTCAAGTGTGTGCATATGTATACACGAACACTTTTTGATTGGACAATTCAATTGCCAGTACTGTATCTCTCGACTACATCTGACCCCTCAATGTCGATATAAGGTAAGTCGATGTAAGTCGTACATTATGACAAATAGTTTCAGTGAATTCAGCGCATTCCAGGTCCAGATCAACCCAGATGCGAAGTGCATGCTCGCGCATGTAATCAACACAACTAAAGTGATCATTGTGAGGATGCCCCTCCGCAATCCAACAAGGTATTTGGGAGTGTCAGGCTCCTGAGGCTCAACGAAGAATAGCAAATCAGGGAAAGGTATGAAAAGATCACATCCCCGTCCAAGACATCCAAGACATCCAAGACCCTCCAAAAAACAACAAAAAATGACATGTCCAAAAATCAAATCAGCTCAGAATGCTCAGTCCTTGAATACAGAGTAAAGATCCATCGAAACCGGCATCAGCATTGCTGCTTTAGCCAAGGCGGCGGAAGTATAGTTATCCTGACGCAAAGCGAACCGCAGAGACCTTGATCTTGGAAGGTTACAGTAGACCCATCAAACGGAAGCCTATCCAAAGTAACTTCTGGCTACAGTGCAAATCATTCGGTGGTTGATCATCTGGCATCTGCTTCTGGCAAATGATCAATCACCAAAATTTCATCAAATACCATCCGCCCTCCCCCAAATTAACATATAAACCGTCAAGGTACGATTCCATCATTGGCACCGATGGGAACAGGAGGCGACATCGCACCCGTCAAGGGGTGAGCTACCCTGCGCATGTATATAAAACACAAAATATGCAAACTGTCAGTCCGCCTGCTTTCCTGCTCACATGAAGCACTCAACATATCAAACATGCTGCCTTCTGTGCTATCTATTCCAGCCAGTTTTAGGATGTCCCTGTTAGAAGAAAATCGAGAAGAAAAGCATGCACAGCACTATCAAGCTTTTTCTGGTAAGGCACAGGTCGGAGGGCATGGCATACTCAGCCAATGCTCGAACTTCTTCCATCATGCCTCAGATCGTCTCAAATGGCACATCTGTTGCCTTGAAATCATGCATGAGTTTGTCTGGAAGCTTTGAAATGTTTGGGATTCACGTTTTGAATTGGAAAAGTTCACCCTTTCGGCTTTTCAATGCCAAGCACTTTGTAGTTGTCTGAAATTAAACATTTGAACGTGTTGGAAGTTCCATGGTAGGTGTTGGGTCGATTTATGTCGATCTTCATGGTCCAAATCACTTTTCAGTCTGCTCACCAACTTCAATGGCACCTGCTCCCGTCCCAAAGATGAACGGAATGAAGTACAGTGGTGTCCAAACACGGCATTGCTAAGATATCTTAAGATATCGATAAAATCAGCCTATCACAGCACGGTTTTTTCATCATAACAAATACATGTATACATATATAACATTAATTATATAATATTATTTAAGTATATAATATAGCATTATATAATATATAGTATATAGTAACTTAATATGTAGTATACATATCTATGCCACATCATGACATGATTGGGATCATTTAGGATCTAAAAACAACACCACCCCAAGGCCATGGAGGCCATCGTCCTGCCAGGCGACTCCCTTCCGCCTGCATGGGATCTTCGTCACCGCTACTTTCCGAGCTCGAGGCGGGACCGTCTCAGGTGGCCGAGGCAGGCCGTGGCAGTGGGATGCTATGGCTATAGCCATAAGAAAACTGCCTTTTAATAGGACAGGAAAAATATGGAAAATTCATGATAAACCACTAAAATTGGGGTATACTGATGAGACATGATGAGACATGATGAGACATGATGAGACAGTATACATCGGAACACCATGGAACACAATGTTTTTCCAGACATACCTCCTGTATACATTTCTTACAAATCTCTTTAATCATTTCTGTGCAACTAAAAGATGCTCAAAGAATGCTCGACCTTCAACACGCATCGTTTTCCGGACTGGGCGGTGCGTCTTGGGGGAAACCTGTGCAGTGCGTCAACCCCTGATATCACCTTGAACTCCTTCAAACATGGGGTGAGCTGATTGACAGAATCCCATGGTTTCACCACAAGCCAGCATGCTTGGTTCAAATAGGTGTGCTACTCCCATATTAAAATCAATAAACTCTTGGGACCTGGGGACATCTCATGACATCTCTGGGCGACTTCCGTCTGCCACCGAAAGGCCGACATCACCGGATCCATCGGACGCAACATTACCAAAAGGCAGTTGATTCTCGATATCCTGACCGCCCAGCGAAGCCAGAAGGGAAGGGCTTAGGATTTTGTGCTTAGATGATGGTAAATGCAGGTTGATGTGCCACAGAGGGACGATCTGTGGATGTTTTAAAGAGGAAGGATGGAGCAGCTTATTGTCTCGCAGGATGAAAGTACACACGGTCCATGAAGAGTACGTGTGATCCCCAGGAAACTCATGGTTTTAGTTTTACCCCTCCTACTCTGGCCGGTTGGGGCTCCTTCCAAATCTTAGAAACTACCAGCATCTTCTGCCAAGAGTTTTGCATCCCAAGCAGGATTCTATCTGGGCTCCGGGAGCTTCCCCTCACCATTTGCTGCCTCTTCGTCTGATCCGCTGAGCCCACCCAAGTAGCTTAGCACATGTCCACTGTGTCCACTCGCGGCGTCATCCTGGGTGTAACTCTGATGGCAAATGGACTGCAGCTTCCTAGAATCTTGAAAGACTCGTTCCAAGAAAACCCAACAGACCTTGCGGCTCAGCCAAGCTGCATCCATTCTGCCGCCGCGTCTTGCTCCTTTTTCGACCGGCGCGGCACTCTGTTGGCTGCGCCTTGCCACATGCTCTGGTCACTTGAATAAATCATCCAACTGGTGATCTGCTCTCGAAGGCCACAGCCATATATATATATATTAATACACTGTAGTTTAAAATATAAACATGAAGAAACCACATACGCCCGCTTGCGGATTGATGGTTCGCATCCAAGCTGACCGGCAATCCAAGTCCGCCAATGCTGCAGGGGCACCTTCCTCTGGCCAATAATTGTTACTGGCAAACGTCAATAAGGCTCCACTCTTGAGCTTGAAAGATCCGCTGCGGCGGATGCAAATCACCACACCCAAATTCAAAACACCTCTGGAAAGAGTTCCTATATAAGCATCAAAAACTGGAGATGTTCCATTGTTAAATATGAACATTGGCTTGGAAGCGCCGCCAAATGAGATTGAACATGATCACAGGGTTGTGTACTTTGCCATGTATGCACAGCTTCAAGAACGATTACCAGCTCCGGCGTTGCCAGCTTCCTCCTTAGCTGCTGATGTCTGTTGACTACATGTCCTTGTTTCCTTCTTTTCTGTCTCCACCTCAGCTCGCACCCAAGCAGAGCACAATTGGAGTGGACGGCACCATATCTGAAATCTGAAAAATGAATAAACATGATGAACATGTGCGACCACTTCAGACTATGATGGGGATATCCCCCCCAGCAAAACCAGTCCTGATGGCTTCGATTTGCAAAGTTTGCTTTGCATCACAACTGCTGAGTTGGACCTGCCAATCCAAGCATTCCAAGCCTGGTCCAGCACCGTGTTACCATATTTGGCCATGAGATATTCATCTGACCTTGGAACTCATTGGGAACCCATGGGATCCCCTGGGGCCATGGGGCAGGGGCAGCATCCTGGGGCCACTGCCACTTGTGAAAGGCCGGCATTCTCCTTCCAGCTGAGTGAAGCCAGGTGACTTGCACAGGATCAAGCTGACGCCACCGTCCGGACCGTCCTTGCGGCATTTTTGAGCAGCACAGGCTTGCCATAGCCATCAAAGTCACCACCCTGACGGGGAACGTCGCTTTTGTCAACGGCGCGGCATCTGATTGGATCATCTTGGAGAAAGAAAAACCATGGAAAACAAGTATATCTACAAGCATGAGCGGATGTGATTCTTCCTTCTCAGGTGTTGCACAAAGAACTGACCCAGAGCCGCCTCGTCTTGAATGTACCTTCCGCATGCCAGCATTCACATGCAGCAGCTAGCACTTAGGCGGCATTCAGTCACTTTCTGAAATGACAAGAATGGCAAAGGCCGTATTGTTCATGGAATCATTGGGTATCCACCTGCACATTTTGTTAGTGGACCTAGCTGCAGGTAGCATGGACTGGGATACAGGACCCAGGAAATCACAAACTACATGGCAAACACGCAACCACTGACCCCACAAGCTCTGCATCAGACATGATAGGTTTGCAGTCTATATCTTGCTGGCTTGCCATAGTTGCAATCCAATAATTTTGTCCCTTCATCGAAGCCCTTGAGCACCACAGGACCACATGCCTCCTCCAGAAGTCTTCAGGTGACGGCAGCTCCTATGGATATCAGGACATCACCTCTGTGCGTCCATGATCGTCCATCAGCTCTCCCACTTACCACAACTCCTCGATCACATCCACACTGCCCTGTGGCTTCCCCACTGACCTCAAAGCGCTTTTGTGCGTGCACCAATGCACCATATATGCACCATAGGAAGATGCTCCATTCCCGAGAAAACCACAAACAGGATCAAATAGGTAGACGTCAAATGCCAATGCATTAAGGTGTTGATGGGTGTTGTCGATGGTTTTAACTTGTAAATCACCTGCCAAAATTACAGGTTTCCAACTTCCCCATCAATTTGGAGGCTGCTAAGGCAGCAAAACAATATCCGACATTTCATTAAATTAAATAGATAAAGTGTGCCAGCCTTCCTGCTACACGCACACACACACACACGCGCGCGCATCATGGTAATTGGTTTCAATGCCTGCACTATTTGGAATGCACCTGCGATCAGCCCAGTGGCCAAATGGAGCGACCATCCGCCAGCCAAGCCGCAGCCTGCCAAGTGTTTGGGGTTGATATTTTGGAAGCATGGCACAGCCAACATGGGGGAAAACATCATCCCGGTTGGTTTCATATCACATATTACAGTTCTCAAGACAGTAATTAGTTCATATTAGTTCTATGGGGGTCTTTTCCTGCGACCAAATTTGCACCCAAGGCTACATCAATCACCGAGATAAACAAGCTAGTGCGACCACGAGATGTAGCTTGTGCCAGTTCATGCTCCCGTAGCTCAGTAGGCTTGAGAGAAAACTCAATGTTGAGAGCCACCAGCAAACCAAACATCTGGCCTTTCAGGACTGGCTACTCCCGATTACTGCTTCATCTCTTGCGCTGCACATTGTCAATGCGACTACCACTGATCAAAAGAAGTGAATAAGATTCCGTTTAAAACTGTATGTTCCACTGAAATGGCCCAATCATCACAATCCAGGGCTCAAAGTTAAGTGGAGTTGATCGGAGATTTTGCCAGGTGGTCATGTCCATTGTATTGCCTCCGGCATCCTAATAAAGCTGGAGCCTAAAGCATCCAAGCATTCAAGTTGTGAAGCAAGTGGTGACTCAGCACCTTTGTCCACAACAAATTCTGCAGCCTCTTAGCCCTGGCAAGATTCTCTGGCACTGTATGCAGGCAGAACTGCGGAAATATGATGACACATGGGGGATGGGTCAAAATATGTCAAAATTATCAACCCCAAAAATCGATTAAACAAAACATGGTGCCAATTTTGACCCATACCCTGAACAAAATTTACCCGGCCTTGGAATAGACCATCATGGAGCCCCAACCTTACTGACCATTGCGGTTGAATTTCATCATTGTTTACACCGGAGCAGTTGAAAATCTTCTTTGCACCCCACGCCACATGGCTGTCACATCACCAAACCACCCCGCCAAACAAAATTACGAAGTAGTTACATGTATAGTCTACCCATCGCTTTTATGTCGTTTTGTATCCCTTTATGGCAACAAACCGATGAAGATCATCAGCCGGCATCCAGAAATTGCCCCAGTCTCCACCATAACCTGAGCATCCTGGGCGCCGTGCCAATGTAGACCGGCTTCTCCCCGGCATCGATAAACTTCGTGCACGCCTGGGCAGGTCTTGGCACGGAAAAACCCAGAGGTTCTTGGCCATTTCTTGGGATATCCATTATCTAAGATTATCTATAATAGTTGATGATGTTGATCATGTGGGATCCAAACTAAACCAACTTTAGAGGACTTTGTTTCGTTTGATGTTTATTCATTGATGGCTTAGGATCTACAACCATCCCATTTTCGTGGATCTCCAATGGCCTTCGCCCGCCCACAGCTGATCCCTTACAATGTTGCTGTTCAATGTTTGCACCTCGTGCTGGCTGCCAGCGTTGAAAAGGGTTGATCCCTTCTTTGCCGCTTCCTGTTGCCAGGTTTGGCCACTTCTCGCCCAATTCTTCGTGCGGATGTCGTATCACGGTTCGACCACCAGTCAAACAAATCACGAGAATAATTGCTAATAGCAATCATTAAATGTCAACGCAGATCAAGATGATCAAGACACTGATTAATTAAAAAAGATAATCTGTTGTAACATTGTTTTCTTCGCACAAACTATGATACGTGGCAACCCAATGATTGAAGTCATTGATTTGCTTCTGTTGGTCTGCGAATATCTCGAGAAATGGCCTCCTGCACCTCCTTTGGAATCTTCCAGTTTCCTGTGCCGTGATGTTGGGTCGCGTCCCAAAGATGAACGGAACACACGATGTGGTTTCTGCCCCAAAAAGTGATGCATTTACACCAGGCAATTAAATGGATAACTGAGAAAACTGATGATCAACCACAGGATTTGGATTTGGCCCATGATTTGGCCTACTCTTAAACAACCCTGCCCATGTTGGGGTATATGAACAGCTACCCATGTCTGAGACTGGGGTGAAAAAATGCTGAGACCCCGACACCTCACCGCCCTACCCCAACAAGACGGGCGTTTGCGCTCCTGTGATAACATATCCCTTGTTGTCGCCCGTGGGCCAATCATCATAGGCCGGCCACCAGCCAGGGGAGTACGCTAAGAGCTTTGGCGTTGGATGATCCTGGGATGGATCACCAGGATGCCTCAACATTTCATGGCCAGTGACTCTTTCTCCATACGCTGTGATTGGCTTTTGAACCCTCAATTCGACTCAAAAGTCCTCTCCAAAGTAGCCCTCGTACTGAGCTTGGGGTGTGTGGAACATGAATGGCCTTAGCACAGCAGCAACTCCGATTGTGCCTTTCAAGTCCTAATCCTATGGTTTGCCATTTTTTTCCCATCAAAATTGCCATAACTTGGGTATCCCATGTTATCCCCTATTTTCAAACAAACTCATGTTCAAACAAACAATAACAAACCCATACGCCAGGGTTTACAGGGGAAGGGACTACATTTTGCAACTAGCACACATGAGTCGGGATTCCCACTTCATCACCTCCATTATACTCATCACCTGATTGTTTTTACCACCTGTGTAAGTAGGACTTTGGGTAATCATTCAAGGCAGGCATGGACTGAACCCTTGAACCAAGCAAAACTCTGGGGTTCAAACTCCTTGCCCTGCTTCATTTGTTCCTGACCTCGGCAGCCCACATCAACACATTTCAGACCTCCGGTCCCTAGGTGATCAAATAACCATTGAATTGCACGTGGTTATTTTTTTGGTCCCAACCCAGGATTACCCAAAATGTCCGCTTCACAGGCGCTTGCACAGTGCTTGGGCCATCCACAATGTGTAAAATTTTGGATTGCTTCGGTCTGCGCTTGCAGGACCTGCCATTGCATGGCCAGAAGCTCCCAGCGAATTTCAGCAACATCCCAAAAATGGGACTCCATGTTTAACTTCAGGGAACCCAAGTGGCAAAATGTCTTTCGGGTGTGTCTTGAAAATTGGATCTTTTCCATTTTTGGTTGTTTGACCTAGAAAGTCATGATCAACCAATGGATTTTGGTGGTTTGCACAAAATGTTGTCTAACAACCATGACTTTTCCACTTCAAATGATTTTCCCAACATGTCCCAACATTTCCGACATTTTCCATTATTTTTCAACATGTTTCAACATTTTCAAACATTTGTCGGGTAATTTCCAACTGTTTTTCCATTACTTCAAGGTTGCCCCCAGCCCAGGCGCCCAAGTGTAGAGCAGCGGTTGCCCAGGCTCCAGCTCCAATCGCTGCATATGAACCGGCCTCGTATCATGTGTGTTTCAGCGGCAACGAGCAACAAATCAAAATACGTAAAATAAATATCGTATACTTATACCTAAATACATATACGCATAATTGCACATAAATACACATAACTACATTTGTTATACAGATATGCAATTTTACACCTAAACACCTATATTATACATACATACACTACATACATACATACATACATACATTACATTACATTACATTACATTACATTACATTACATTACATACATACATATATATATATATACATATGTACAAATATACATATATACATAAATACGTATGCACGTATATGCACATATACATACACATACACACATACATATATACATATAAGTATATTTGAATGCATACACCAACATATGTATGTATAAATGTATGTATATACATATACAAATATACGAATATAGTATAAAACTATACATCTGCATACAGCTGATATATATATATATAAATATGCATATAGATAGATATAGATAGATAGATAGATAGATAGATAGATAGTTAGATAGATAGATAGATAGATAGATAGACAGATAGACAGACAGATAGACAGATAGACAGATAGACAGATAGATATACATATAATATATGCTGTATATACATATAATCTATACATACATAATATACTGCATACATACATACATATACATATATATATATATATGCTACCCCCCTGAAAAGTCTACCTTTTTTGTGCTTTTGGGAGGGTAGCAGTATTCCAGCTGGACTAGAGTGGTTAATGCACAATCTTCAATCCAGAAATGGAAGCTTCTGAAGTCAGGGGCAGGCTGCAATCTTCAGTCACCAATCCAGGCATGGAAGCTTCTGAAGTCATGGGTGGGCTGCAATCTTCAGTCATCAAAAAGAAAAAATACAGTTTTCAATGAGAAACCTCAGACTCAGTGTTCCAATCTGGAAGAGGGTCAGGAACACCAATGTCACTGAGGTCCAAGGAGTCTGCTGCATTGAGTCTCTCAGCCTGAGAAGGAAATAATTGACAAACCAGCAAAGGAAACAATCTAAAAACTATGTTGAAGTGGTTGCTTGCCCAAAAGCTGAAGTTAAAACAAAGCTGAGCAACCTTGACTCTGAGGCCATTTCTCCTGGACAAAGCAGCTAAGTAGTGTTGCTTAGCCATGCTCCAGGGTGAGCTGTGAGTGACCAAGTGCTCAGGGTCAAATCTGGCCTGAGAGGCAAACACTGAGGCCAGCTCAGGGCGCAGTGTGTTCTCAACCAGCAGCATCCCCTCAGAAAGCTCACCCTCAGATGCCTGAGTGTTGCAGATGGCCTGGGATTGTTTGGCATCCCCGCATGGGAAAAGATATTGCTGAAGTTAAACTTTAAAAAAAAGTTGAGGAAAAGCAAAACGGCAAATAGAAAAAAAATACTTTACTTCGTGTGATCCCCACCATGACATTTATACATTTTGTTACTGGAAATCTTCTGGCATTCTATCTGACATATTTTCTGGCATTCGATCTGGCATTCTATCTGGCATATCTTCTGGCATTCTACCTGGCATATCTTCTGGCAGATGTTCTGGCATATCTTCTGGCAGATGTTCTGGCATATCTTCTGGCATATCTTCTGGCATATGTTCTGGCATATCTTCTGGCATTCCATCTGGCATTCTATCTGGCATATCTTCTGGCATATTATCTGGCAAATCTTCTGGCATTCCATCTGGCATTCTATCTAGCATATCTTCTGGCATATTATCTGGCAAATCTGCTGGCATTCTATCTGGCAAACATTCTGGCACTTTATCTGGCATATCTTCTGGCATTCTAGCTGACATTCTATCTGGCATTCTATCTGGCATACCTTCTGGCATTCTATCTGGCATATCTTCTAACATTCTATCTGGCATATCTTCTGGCACTCTATGTGGCATATCTTTTGGCGTGGATACTCGCGGTTGAGGTCCGGCAGGGAACACTGGGCGTGGATGGTCGTGGTTGAGGTCCGGCAGGGAACACTGGGCGGGGATACTCGCGGTTGAGGTCCGGCAGGGAACACTGGGCGTGGATGGTCGTGGTTGAGGTCCGGCAGGGAACACTGGGCGTGGATGGTCGTGGTTGAGGTCCGGCAGGGCACACTGACATGGATCGCAGTGAGCAGGAGGACGAGGAGGACAACGAGAGGAGGAGGAGGAGAAGGAGGAGGACGAGGAGGACGAGGAGGACCAGGCAACTGACATAAAATCTAACAACCCTCACCTGGCAGGTGGGGAACAACACAAAACAATTGCCATTGATTAGTTATACTGAGTTGCTCTGAGAAAGCGCTGGTATTGCACAGCCTCCTGCGTGCTCAGGATGGTTGTTTCCAGCAGCAAATCCCATTCCAGTGCTAAGTCCTCAGTTGCTGAAACATTCTTAGGTGAAACAACATGTTTAATTAAGTAGCTATTTTGTTGGTTACTAAGCACCTAGACCTTATCTTAAATAAACTAATCAATTAATTACACCAAAAAAGACAAAACTGACCTTATCTTTGACCAAGACACAATGCCAAGCACCTGAGAGCATGTTTTCATGCCACTGAGGAAGCTCCACTTCTGAGTATTGAGGAATTGCAGATACAACTGAACTCCTCCAGCCTGAGGGCTGAAATCCAAGAAGTGCTGCTTGAGATGCCTCAGAACATCCCATGGCCTCCCCTGGGCAAGGTCCATTCTGAGTTCCATATTGCTCAGTTTGGAGGCTGAGTATTCAATTTTTTCCAAGTGTTCTTGACTGAGTTCCCAAACCTCCTGGCTAGGTCAAATGAACCATGAAAAAAATTAACTTTCTTAGGTAAAAAAACAATATTGAAAGCATCAACCTTAGGCCACCGTCTTTATGACACATGCTCAATTGCCACCAAGTTTCTTCCCTGAGGTTGCCTGCTGAATGACCAGTTTGGAGACATAGTCACTGAAGACATTCAGCTGAGCTGAGATGGCAAGCAAGATCTTCAGGATGTAGCCCAGCAAGATCATTGCTGAGAACAAGCCCTTGGCATTGCAATCAACAATGTGCCAAAAAAACTGATAGGAAAACAGCTCAAGTAATGAATTGATTGTTTGCTTCCAGAAGGAGTTGAGGAAACAAAAATGTTTACTTACCTAAATCTTGCCTAAGATCCAGCTGAGCACTGTTGAAGATTGGGTCCAGCCCACTGGGCCTCTTGCTCAGACCAACTGAGTTACAGCCTGCAATGCAGGCTGCATGAGAAAAAAACATATTTCCTCAATTAATGATGTAAACAAAAGCCCATTCAATAGCCCAAGGTTTAAAACCAAAAAGCTGAGATGCAAGCTCAGATGCTGACCATGCTGATCCCTGAGCTCATCACAAGGGCCAAGATTGCAAAGGTCTTGGGCTGAGCAGAGATAGCCATGATGAGCCTTGGCTGACAAGATTGGAATTAAGCAACTGAGAACTGAAACAAAGTAATCAAATAATGAAATCGTAATTGGCCATTTCTAATTCATGGAAAAAACTTGGAGACAAAAAACTTGATTTCATTGACAACCTCAGGAAAACACAGTTGAAAGAAACTGAGAGCAAGAGGGTCGCTGCTGAGCTCTGGATGCTGCTGTGGACACATGCAAGCTCAGAACCAAACATCAGTAAAAAAAACATTGAAAATAGTGAATATAACCATTTATGTTTGGCAGTAAGTTCAATCTAAGCCATTGAGCATGACACCAGATGTAAGTTGAAAATAGCAAGCTTGGTTAACAGTTAGTTAGTTATGGGAATTGCTGGTTCCTTCTGCTGAGTTCAACCTTAGTCATTGAAACGTTACCCAGCCCCGCCACTTTCCCAAACATTTTTTTGGCAATGCCTTTTGCTGATAGTGGTATGCTGAGGCATACTGAGCCTTGCTGAGGCCACATTCATGTTGAACTCCATCTGCTCAAGATGCTGAGGTCCTGTCAAGGACCAAAAACTGAGAGCAAAACATACAACTATTTGGCATCAATCCCAGCGTATATTGTTCATTGATTAATTACTCAGTTAAAATACGTAAGTAGCTACCAATCCTGTTGTTTTAAACAAATTGACTATGCAATCCAGTACTTCCAACCACCAAATTAAGTAGGCAATTAACATACAGTAGAAGCCCCCACATCCCTTCAGAGCTGCGCACTTTTTTGGTTCCTTCAAGCTGCGTGGAATGCCTTTGAGTGCAGACTTAAAAAAACACACTGAGATTTCAATCTCAGGCTTTTGGGGCTGAGGCTACTTTCACTCAGCTGCCTGGCCCTCCTCAGTGACCTCAGCCTGTGGCATTTCCTCATCTTCAGGCATCTCCTGATCCCTCTCAGGGCTTGGCTGCAATCCAGGATTGAAGATTGAAGATTCTCCAGGACTCTTGTTGGATTGAAGATTGCAGATTCTCCAGGACTCTTCTTGGAGAATCTTCAATCCAGGATTGAAGATTGAAGATTCTCCAGGACTCTTCTTGGAGAATCTTCAATCCAGGATTGAAGATTGAAGAGTTGAGATTCTCCAGCACACTTGTTGGGGAATCTTCAATCCAGGATTGAAGATTGAAAATTCCCCAGGACTCTTCTTGGAGAATCTTCAATCCAGGAGAGAACCTTTAATATTGAATCCTCAGTCTTGGACGGAAGATTCCCCAAGAAGATGGAGAATCTTCAATCTTCAATCCTGGATTGAAGATTCCCCAACAAGAGTCCTGGCGAATCTTTAAACTTCAATCCTGGATTGAAGTTTCCCAAGTCTGAACTCAAGTCTGAACTCAAGTCTGAACTCAAGTCTGAACTTCAAGTCTGAACATCAAATCTGAATCTCAAGTCTGAACATCAGGTCTGAACCTCACAGTTCAAGTAACGTAATGGTGTGCGCGTGTCAATTTCAAGTCTTTTCTTTAAGGTGTATTTGCATATAGCATATGTATTTATGTAAAGCACCCCCAAACCAAGTAAATGAACCTTACAACGGTAGATTTTTTTTTGGGGAGGGGTACCATATTTTATATATATAATACGTATTTAGAGATATTATGTAAACATAATATACGAACGGTGTTTTGATTCATACTCCTCTCCTCTACATTTTATCTCTGAACATCTTTGAACTCAAGTTCGACAGCGGTTGGTATCACACCTGCATGGAATCTTTGAAAAACTCCAGATCTCCCCAGCTCAGCTGGGAAGGCTCAGCCAAGTCACGAGATATGATTGGTTGGTATCGCATGCGGCCTCAGCTCGGATCATCCTACAAGGTGAGACTGCTGTCATTTGGGGCTAAAATGGATAAAACATGGAATATCCGGTTCCACATGGATATTTGGAAAAAACGAAAAATCACTGGAACCACCAGGAAACCACAATGGGTTCTACATACGTCTTGACACCACAAGATACTGCAAACTTAAATTTCACTACTTGGTGCACAGAGCTAATGACTGGTACGACGCGCTGATCTCTGGCACGGTGAAGTTGGTGTCTTGCCGAAACCTGGCGTTGCAGGATCCACGGAGCTGAACACGTGGGCACCTGGGCTCCCAGCCTGGACACTTCTCCTCCAATCAAACCGGTCCTAAGTGGAAAGGTGTGGTGCAACAAAGGGCTGAATCACGTGGCTGCGTATTCGTTTGCAATCATTAGTCTTGGCATGTTTTGATGTGTAAAACGGGGTAAACGATAGCAGAAGCTGACTCACATGCCACTGTGACCCATGATTCAACCACAGGGCAGCTGCAGGGTTCCAAAATATCAACAAAGAACCACCGGTCCCACATTGGCTGAGGCATGCAATCCCACAAGGCAACAAAGGGCCGATTTCTGTCTGGCAGTAACAAGTCCTAAATTGAAAAAACATACATATTGAATAAATAGATGCATCAACCATGTTTGGGGCGATACCCCTTCCTAATCATCATTGTTTTGAAGGATGTTGGTCAGTGAAGTCCACCAGGTTTTCGACATGGTTTCTCCAGTGTCTCCAGCTGAGCCAAAAACCAAATGATGATATCCGGTTTGAACCTTGGCTGAGCAGCTGCTGATGTCAATGATTTCCTTTCCGGTATGTATTGAATGATTGAAAATGGTTTGTGGTACATGTCAGATAGACCACGAATTTGATACGCATGTGCCCGCAAATTGAATAAGGCACCAAAATGGGAGTGTAATGGCGGATGTTGGTGATCCCTTGGAATTGCTAGAGGTATACCGAAATTTCCACGAAAAAAATGCGTGGCATTTATGTAAAACCCCTACTATATCTGAACTTTTTGACCACGACATGCAAATCAGTGCAGCAGGTGCAATTTTGATCCAATCATCGCAAATTGATTGCGTACTTGCCTGTTGCCAGAAACTACGACTTTGCACATTAGTGCGCAACCTTGGATGCCATTGCCATGGTTCCAATATATAAATCACCTCAATATCTGTGCTCAGTAAACTTGGCATCATACTCCAACATTCCCTTCACAAAGATTTCGCCATAGTCAATGTTCCTGCTCAGCCATGCAGGAAAAATGTGTGCACAAAAACATTAAAAAAAAACAGGAACCTCGTTTGAAAATCTCAAAAACAAAGTTTGGTTTGACCTGTAGGCCCGGAACTCTGTATACGCGCAATCTGTGGAGAACATCATGCTTCATCTGGGGCGAAGGCAAATCCACATCGTCATCATAATCGGAAGCGGCCATGACCATGAGAATGTCGCCTTAATCAGCAATAATCGTTGCTGGTGCCCACCTCGTGGTTAAAAAAAACAGTGTCCGGCCTGTCTCCATTGCTTTCATGCCACGTTCCGTCGCCAAAAAATCCTGGGCAGAAACCTGTCTGCTTTTGCAACCCCTTCTTTTTAAATTTCTCATCGACAAAATGTGTCACAACATGTTTCAAGGTGTCATTTTAAGCGCTTAAAAATGACCAAAGTCAATCATGTCAAAAACACATCCCAAAAATTGCCGAGTATTCCGTTTTCCTGGTCAATCCTGGTCAGTACCTGCTCCATCGGCAGTTTTGTCTCCGATTAGAGGTTGCAACCCGACCATTGCAAGATTTACCGCCGTCCTTGATTTCCATGCTGCACGCCAAACTCTCGATTCCGAATTCAGCAGCCATCCTTGGTGAGGCTAGGTTTGCCCACAATATCCCACAATGATGATTGATATTGAGTGATGCTGTCCCGGCCATGATCGGCTGGCAGTTATGATAGGCTGAGAAGGCAAACGTCCGACAATGTGGAAAACTGAAACAGGAGAGGTGGGAAGAGTCAGAAGAAAAGGGAATATTGAAAGGAAGAAGAAGGAAAATCAAGTAGAAGCAAGAATCAGAAGGTGCAGGCGCTTGAAAAAGTGGAAAAATTCCGAAACACTGCGTTTTGTCGCCGAGGAAAGTGTTGCGCGAAGCAGATTTGGAAATCAAAAAATGGAAAGTACCTCAGTCCGGAACAATGTGGCAGGATGTCGAAAAGTGCACGCCGCTGTGGCGCGAAGCGCGTCTGGAAGTATATATAATGTTAAATTTGGTGTCAGTGGCGGAACACTTTTGAAACCTGAGATATTCAAAAAAGTGCCTGCTGTTGTGGCGCGAAGCACATTTAGAAGTCAAACTGGACAAAGATGGACAAAGCACACCGCCTTTGGAACACTTTTGGAAGTTGAGATTGGCATGTTCAGACATTGCACGCCGTTGTGCCGGGAAGCGCGTTAAACCCGCGTTTTGAAATCAAAATTTGCAAAGCGCACCATGTTTGGAGCACTTGTATCACTTTTGGACGTTGAGATGTTCAAAAAGTGCACGCCATTGTGGCGTGAAACGCGTTTCGAAATCAAAAGTGTTAAAAACAGACGGCTTCGGATCACTTTTGGAAGTTGAGGCGTCAAAGAAGTGCACGCCGCTGTGGCGCGAAACAGAATCGAAGTCAAAATGAGAAAAACACGCCACGATCAGACCACTTTTGGAGACGTTGCATTTTTGGTGGTGCGCGGTTTCAGAAAGGATTGCAGGCATGGAACGTTTGAAGATCAGTAAACATTCATGTCGTGTGGCAGGCGCAATACAGGAGACATCAGACATGTTAGGAGGTCAGGGTGCTGATTTCCTCAAAAACTCCATTTTGGAGCATCAGGTCTTCAGGTTTGTTAAATGGATTTTGCACGACAAGTGCACCACTTCGTACAACCCGGCATTACTTTTCGTGGCAAGCGAAAATGCAAACGCATTGATACGAGGCGGTCAACTTTGCACTAAACTTTCCATTTTGGGAAAAAATCTCGCAAAAAATGTTTCGCTTTTGATGTTGTCAATTTCCAAAAGCGAGGAAATTTTGCAGAATTTCATCGTTTTGGAAGAGAGAAAGAAAGAAAGAAAGAAAAAAAAAAAGAGAGAGAGAGAAAAAAAAAATGAGACGCAGAACCTCACTCACCTTTCGATCCATCAGTGCGTTTGCCCTGCCACCCATGCATCACAACAACTCCCCTCGTATAGTTTCCTATCTTTGAAACTTCTTAAACTTCCACTACCGCCTTGTGCGGCACTACTCCTATTTAATTGCCGTGACCAAACCACCAATAGGATCCCTACCCTTTTAGCAGGGGGGGACCTCCCCAAAATGTAACTTACATTTAGGGTAGGTAAAACCTTCGAAAATGTAACTTACATTTTGTGAAAAACCCATACAATCAGCACCTTCAAAAATGTAACTTACATTTAGGGTAGGTCCCCCTGAAATTTGGAGGGACCTGAAAAATGTAATATACCTTCCTAAATGTAACTTACATTTTTGAAGATTTTTGAAGGTGTTATTTCTCTGGAAGCCTCCATTTTTCAAAAAATGTAAGTTACTTCTTGGGACGTCACAAAACATTGGGCCCTCATGGGATAAAAGGAAGAGGTAAACATAACACTTATAACAAGGTTGGTGCCAGGATTACAAAAAAACACATAGATAAACAGAAAAACATCAAGAAATACAACAGAACATCAACATCTCTTAGAAAACTATAAAATCTATAAAACATTGCAAGCAAACATGATTCATTTCGATATATTTCAATCATATGTCTGCATATGTCTGCAACCATTCTGCGACATTCAGACCCCAAAGAACATCAAAGAACGGCTTCCCACGGAATTCTAGGTTGCACATTCTTTTGCGCATTCTTTCCATGAATGCCTTTGGACATTTTGGTCTTGGAACATGTAAGTTGATGATCAATAGCAACCAAAAAATGTAAGATCCTGTTGTAAGGTCTTCAAAACCTGCATTTTTGCAGTGGAACCTGCACCTCAATATCATAGAATTCCCAGCGAATCTTAGGAACCAAAAATGTAAGACCCCTGTTGTAAGGTCTCCAAAACCTGCATTTTTGCAGTGGAACTTGCGCCTCAATATCACCAACTTACATTTTCCAAGACCAAAAACTCCAAAGGCATTGCTGGAAAGAATGTACAACCTAGAAAAAAACACAATCAAAACCCATATTATACCAGAATTCCCAGGGAATCCTAGGAACCAAAAAATGTAAGATCCCTGTTGTAAGGTCTTCAAAACCTGCATTTTTGCAGTGGAACCTGCACCTCAATATCATCAACTTACATTTTCCAAGACCAAAATGTCCGAAGGCATTGCTGAAAAGAATGCACAACAGAATGTACAACCTAGAAAAAAACACAATCAAAACCCATATTATACCAGAATTCCCAGGGAATCCTAGGAACCAAAAAATGTAAGATCCCTGTTGTAAGGTCTTCAAAACCTGCATTTTTGCAGTGGAACCTGCACCTCAATGTCATCAACTTACATTTTCCAAGACCAAAATGTCCGAAGGCATTGCTGGAAAGAATGCACAACAGAATGTACAACGTAGAAAAAAAACGATCAAAACCCATATTATAGCAGAATTCCCAGGGAATCCTAGGAACCAAAAAATGTAAGATCCCTGTTGTAAGGTCTTCAAAACGTGCATTTTTGCAGTGGAACCTGCACCTCGATATCATCAACTTACATTTTCCAAGACCAAAATGTCCAAAGGCATTGCTTGAAAGAATGCGCAACAGAATGTAAAACCCATATAATACCAGAATTCCCAGGGAATCCTAGGAACCAAAAATGTAATATGCAGCAGCCAGTGTTCCCCCTCAAATCACAACCTACTATTGAAACCAAAATTACTGGATAATACTGGTGTGCCTAGGTTATCCTAGGTTAATGTATGTTAATGTAATACATCATAAAATATCATAATATATCATAATATATCATATTATATCATATTATTTCATATTATATCATATTAAATCACATTGTATCATATTATATGATATTATATCATATTATTATTAATTATATATATTAATATAATCATAGCATATAGTGGTACCCCCAAAAGGGAGGGGGGAAAAATGTAAGTTACATTTTTTCCCCCCCCTCCTCCCCATTTCCATAGATCACTACGTGTGTGGTGCATTCCTGGGGAATACCTTGCTTTGACCAGGACCATACCTAGGGGGGTCAGAACTTACATTTTTCACCCTTCCAAAACCTGAATTTCTGGCACATTAGAGATTTTAAGTTACAATTAACCCCTCCCCTAAAAACACCCTGAAAAATGTAAATTACATATAGTAGGGTCCCCCTAAAAAACTAGGTTAAGGGGGTGGGGATCCAATAGGATCCAATAGGTCAGGAACTGCGGAGTTGGGATGGCTGGAACTCAGCTACGTGCTTGCAGTGGCCAGGGTTGGCGAAGAATTTCACCTGGCACCCAGGTTGGGACAAACTCGTGCCAACGCGTCTGCAACCATCACCGAAACGGACCTTCCAAAAATGAGTGGGTTACAACTCCCGTTATGGCATTTGAACCCCTTTGGACCTTGCAGTAATCGCAAACAAGGCACTACATGTCCTGCACGGACCTGGGCCATCGCCAACGGTGGTAACCTTGAATTTGAACCGTGAAGAAACCAACATTTAAAAAACATTTTTTCCATTTTGTTTCAGGGGTGAAAGTGCGGAGATGTGTTTCATTTTGTTTTTCGTATGTGTGGTGGATTTTCCTTTTTTTTGCCACATTTTTTGGTTGACATAAAAATCAACACACACACATATGTATACATGTATATATGTATATATGTATATATGTATATATGTATATATGTGTATATGTATATATGTATATATGTATATATGTATATATGTATATATGTATATATGTATATATGTATATATGTATATATGTGTATATATGTATATATGTATATATGTGTATATGTATATATGTATATATGTATATATGTATATATGTATATATGTATATATGTATATATGTATATATGTAAATATGTATATATGTATATATGTATATATGTAAATATGTATATAGGTATATATGTATATATGTATATATGTATATATGTATATATGTATATATGTAAATATGTATATATGTATATATGTATATATGTATATACATATATACATTTGTGTGTAATAACACATTTGTATGTGCATGTCGTAAACTACACCACATTCATCTGCGGAAACATCTGCATCTTGCAACCGCACGCATGCAAAAACAAAAACGCATGTATCTAGTTCATTCTAGACTTGTATGTTCGTGTGTCATGAACAAGCTGGGAACCACATCCAAGGCCAAAACTAAGCCAAGACCAAGCGCAAGAACTGGTTGAAAATCGCCTCTGGTGCCCTCGCATTGCAAAAGTCAATGCCAACCGTTGCATTTTATATAGACAGGGCCGCAAACATCTCATGAATCACCCGCGAATCCAAATGGTTGGATCACCAGCCGTCTTCTAACTTCTTCCAGCGACATAACCAGATTGTTTCTACCAAATTTTCACTTGCAATTCAAGGGCCTGCGCTGCAATTGCGCATCGGATTGGCCCTCAGCACGGTAAAGAGCAGCGCAGAAGTCTGGGGAAAAGTGCTGAAAATAACGTCAAATTGAAGGGCGGTTGTTACATGTTAGTGACAGAATTTTTTAAATTTTGCACATTGCCTTGTCAAACCCCGCAGAAGCTATCAACCTGAGCACTGAGCACCAATTGGGGGTAATATGGGGCAAAGCGCTTGCGTCTGCTATTGGCCGTGTTTGTGTACATCCATCCAAGGCGCCCATATGGCAGTACGCCGAAACAAGGCTTGAATTCGACACAAAAATTTGAACCTATATAGTTTCGGACGTTTTGAAAAAATCTGTGGACGCCCTGGACGCATGCAATTTTGATTGGAAATTGTTTTTCCAAAACCAAATTTGTGAGTCAACTTGTCAAAACGTGATTCCAGATGTTTGGCATGTATGTCCTGGGTGTTTTGCCAGCATTCCACTTCTCTGTTCCAAAACGGAAGCAAGATGCAATTAGTTAGGGCAGAACTTGCACAAAATTTTGCATGCGTTTTGCTCTATTGTCCTTGCATTTTTGCATTTGTTCTTGACAATGCGCACATACGCACGTACACGAATGTACAACCATACAAACACATCCCCGTGTGCATTCTGCAGAGAAGTTGTGCCCGCTAAACCGTTTACAAACACAGCCTTATACTACAAAATGATGCTTGAATCTGAACCAACCCCCCTTGCTACAAAATGGTTTGGTGTTTTTATGATGGATCAAAAGCCAATGTCGGTCACTACAAAATGACTTTACGTAACCATTTTGTAGTGAAAACGGGTTGCAATGAAAAATCATGATTCGCTACTAAATGGGTCATAGCATTTACTAGGGGAAATGCTACTGGGGCCCAGGTCATAGTATTTGCCGAGCACAAGTAAATACAACCCTGGGATTTCCATCGGATTCCAAGAATTGACCTTTCAAAAAAGGTTTGACAAAAGCACGGCGCAGGGGTTTTGAACTGCAATCGTCAGAGCTATGGGGCAGCAAAAACGATCTAAGCGCACAATTTCAAATTCAATTGATCGGTTTTGAACCAAATCTGTCTCATTTTTCCTCCTTAAAGTCTCTACATAAAAAGCATGTTTTTCGAACTTTTTGGGGCTTATCTGGAGGGGGGCGCAGTAGGTTCTACAAAAGGTTGTGCACGCGTGTGTCACTACAAAATGCAGTGCATGACACAAGTCATCCAGAAACTAGGACATCACGCATCGAATCTGTGCTTTGTGACATTGTGGGTGAAAGGAACTCTGAGCATGGATTCGTTGAACTGGGGTGAAACTTGACCATTGGACAAAAAGAACAGGAACCTAGTAGAATGGGGTAGATTTAGATTTTAATTAATAATCGCATGTAATGGGCCAAAAAAAAGTGTGACAAAAGCACGGCGCAGAGGTTTTGAACTGCAATCGTCAGAGCTATGGGGCAGCAAAATTGATCTGAGCGCACAACTTCAAATTCAATTGATGGGTTTTGAAACCAAGTCTGTCCCATTTTTCCGTCTTAAAGTCTCTACATTATTTGTTTTTTTTTCGATTTTTTGGGGGCTCATCTTACCACGAAATAATCGTGAGTCAAGAGCCAAAAATGGTCTGAGGGTCCAAGCTATATGTTCATGTGACCGAGCATGACTGGTAAAAGAGGGCTATAGATGCTATAGGGTTTCCGGTACGACACAACGCATCCCAAAATAAATCACTACAAAATGCGTTTCCGATTTATGAGTGTAAAATGGAACGCCGCTACAAGATACAGTGCGCACCCTTT